>CM076569.1:298599752-298668963 GCA_034641835.2 Pinus albicaulis
AAGAATTGAAACACTCAAACGAAAAACTGGAGCAGAGAATGCTCTTCAGAATATTACGAATAGATAAATAGGAATACAATGGAAACATCAGCAATAAATGACTAAAGTAAACTGAAGCAAACTGAAGTAACACTAAACTGCCTATGACACCTAGCAGACAAGAAATTAAATAAACTGAACCTAACGGACAGTGAGATTAATATCTCAACATCCCCTCCTAATCTCAACTGTTACAAGTAGAGGCACTAACAATGCCTAATTTCTCTCTTTGAAATTCAAATACATTCTTTCCCAATGGCTTGGTGAAAATATCTGCAAGTTGATCTTTGGAACCACAAAAAGAAAGTGTGATGTCCCCATCATTGACAAGTTCACGAATGAAATGAAAACGTGTGTCAATGTGCTTGCTCTTTTTGTGAAAAACATGATTTTTTGATAAAGAAATTGTTGAATTGTTATCACAGTAAATTGGAGTTGGCTCCTTCTGAATATCTGAAATGTCTTTCAATAATCTTCTCAACCACACTGCTTGACAAGCTGCTGAATTTGCTGCTACATATTCTGCCTCTGCAGAAGATATTGAAACGATTAACTGTTTCTTGGATGCCCATGAAATCAGATTTGTCCCAAGATGAAAAACATACCCTGAGGTACTTTTGCGATCATCTAAACTCCCTGCATAATCACTGTCTGTATAACCTGAAAGTGAACAATTTTCAGAATGTGTATAAAACAAACCATAGTCTATGGTCCCTGCAATATACCTTAAGATTCTTTTTGCAACCTGCCAATGAGTAAGCTTTGGAGACTGCATAAACCTGGATACAAAACTTGCTGCAAACATAATATGTGGTCTAGTTGCAGTTAGATACAACAAACTACCAACTAGACTTTTATACAATGTGGGATCAACAGATGGTGCTACATCTTCTTTGCTGAGTTTGGTACCTTGAGCAATTGGTGTATCAGCTGATTTGCAATTTGTCATTCTGAACTTTTGAATGATATCAGTGGCATATTTTTGTTGACCAACAAAAATGCCATTATCAGATTGGTGAATTTCAATTCCTAGGAAATATTTCATGACTCCTAGATCTGTCATATCAAACTCTGTTTTCATTGCTGCTTTGAAATCTTATAACATCATATTTCCTGTATAAAGAAGATCATCTACATAAAGGCATACAATAAGAATTTTACCTTCATGACATTTGGTATACAAAGTGGGTTCATGGCTGCTTCTGGAAAAACCACTTTTGATGAGATAGGTGTCGATGCGACTGTACCAAGCTCTTGGAGCTTGTTTCAAACCATATAAAGCTTTCTTCAATCTATATACTTTATGCTCTTGTCCTTGTACTTCAAAACCTGGAGGCTGCTCTACATAAACTTCTTCTTGTAATACACCATTTAGGAAGGCAGATTTTACATCAAGCTGATAGACTTTCCATTTGTGTTGAGCTGCTGTGGACAAAATGGTTCTGACAGTGTCTAACCTTGCTACTGGAGCAAATGTTTCACCATAGTCGACACCAAACTGTTGTGAGAATCCTTTGGCAACCAGCCTTGCCTTATGTTTCTCAACTTTTCCTTTTTCATTTAGCTTGGTCTTATATACCCATTTTACACCAATTTTTGTTTTGTCTCTTGGGAGATCATCTAATTCCCAAGTCTGATTCTTCTCTATGGCAGCAATTTCTTGGTTCATTGCTTTGACCCAATGCTTTTCTTTGACTGCTTCTTCAAAATAAGTTGGCTGAGTTGAAATGAATGCAAACATATTCTGTTGTTCAGATTCATGTTCCTGTTCATATATCTCTCTGATACTTCTTGTTTTCTGTCCCTCTTCTGAAGATGTTTGATCACTGGCTGAATCAGTGCTTGATGATGTTCCACTTTCATAATGTTCTGGCTGTTCTTGAACCTGCAATCTTGGAGTTTGTGGTAGATAAAAAGGCTGATTTGAAGTTTCATCTACATGGTCAAACCAAGATTTATTTTCGAAAAATTTCACATCTCTGCTTATAATGAACTTTTTGGAAATGGGGTTATAAAGTCTGTAGGCTTTCGACTGCTCACTATAACCTACAAATATGCATTTCTCACTTCTATCATCAAGCTTTTTTCTGAGTTTTTCAGGAACATGAGAAAAAGCTACTGATCCAAAAATTCTAAAGTGCGACACATTTACCTTGTTTCCATCCCATGCTTCTTGAGGTATTTTGTCTTGTAGGCTGGATGTTGGAGATCTGTTAAGAACATACACTGCTGTCGACACTGCTTCAGCCCAATAGTTATTTGTCAACTTCTTCTCCCGTAGCATGCATCTTGCCATGTTCATGATCGACTGATTCTTTCTTTCTGCTACTCCATTTTGCTGTGGAGTGTATCTGGTTGTGTACTGCATCAGTATACCTTGTTGTCGACAAAATGTTTTGAATTCATTTGAAGTGTATTCTCCTCCTCTGTCTGATCTGAGTACTTTCAAGAGTTTTCCACTCTGTTTTTCTGCTTCTGCCTTGAACTCCAGAAATCTAGAGAAGGTGTCTGACTTGTTTTTAAAAAAATACACCCATATTTTCCTGCTAAAGTCATCAATAAAAGTCAGAAAGTAGAAACTACCACCAATGGACAATGTCTACATTGGACCACAGATGTCGGTATGGACAAGATGCAAAGGCTCTTTCGCCCTTGAGGTCGATGAGGGAAAACTATCTCTTTTATGCTTGGACAAGACACAAACTTCACAATTACAGACTGTTTCACTGATAGTAGGTAGACCAATGACTATAGATTTCTTTTGAAGCTGACTGAGACTCTTGACTGGAATGTGACCATACCTAGAATGCCATAGATGAGTTTCATCTATTTTTGATATATTGTGGACTAATGATTGGTTTGTATTCTGGCTTCTAAGGGTCAATGGAAACATCCTACTCTTGGTCTTTTCAACTTTTGCTATCAACCTTTTATGAGGATCTTTGTCATATATATAGCAGGTGTTCTTTTGAAACAATACATTATAGCCATGTTCCATTAACTGTCCTACACTAAGAAGGTTATGTTTGAGCTGTGGAACATAATAAACATCAGGGATGTATTTTCTTTGATTCTGATTAGTAAGAATAGGAACAGTACCTTTTCCTTCAGCTTTAATACTTGTACGATCTCCAAGAGTTATCTCTGATGTTATGGAAGCATCTAGAGAAGAAAGAAGTCTCTTATTTCCTGTCATGTGATTGCTGCATCCATTGTCGAGCAACCAAAGGTCTTCACTTTGTTTGTCTTCTGAGAGATGGCATGAAAGAAACATGGTCTCTGAGGATTCTCCTTCACTGTTGGAGAAATTGATATAGCCTCTGTGCTGATCTGACTGTTTCTTTCTACAGTCGTGTTCATAGTGGCCAAACTTTTTACAGTAGAAACATTGAACACTTGATCTGTTCCATGACCTTCCTCTCTGATTTCGGTTTTGAGGAGGTCTCCATTGCTCTGTTGCATGATGATGATGATGATGATCAGATCTGCCATTGCCTCGACCTCTGCCTCGCCTGTTGCCACCTCTGTATCCTCTGCCTCTGCCTCTGTCAAATGAGAGGTGTGCTTTGAAGGCTTGTTCCGTGGATTCTTCTGTCAGATTCAGTCTTGTTTCATGTGCCAAAAGTGATCCAGTCAACTGTTCTACTGAGAAGGTTTTAAAATCTTTGGATTCCAAAATGGCTGTGAAAATCATGTCATATTTCTTCGGTAGACTCCGAAGAACTTTTTCAACAACTTTCTGATCTGTAATGGTTTCCCCAATGAGTTTGATTTGATTCACTATTCCCATGACTCTAGTCATGAACTGATCCACATTCTCAGTGTCAGCCATCTTTAGGGTTTCAAATTGAGTTCTCAATGTTTGTAGTTTAATGGTCTTTACTGTATCATTCCCTTGATATGCAGCTTGCAAAATATCCCAACATTCTTTCGCTGTTGTCGCACCAGTTATTTTGTCAAAAATAGAGTCATCGACTGAATTTTGTATCCAGCATTTGGCTCTGTGCTCCTTTTTTCTGAGTTCAATAGCTACAGTTATCTGATTATTTGTCATGGCCGCCAATGCTTCTTGGGTCGGCTCTACATAGGCAATCAGAAGCGTGTCCCAACAATCTTGTGCTTGTAAAAAAGTCTTCATTCTTAAATTCCAGAATTCATAATTTTTGCCAATCAACATTGGTGTCTGTGGCAAAGAACTTGAAGAGGCCATTGTTTCTTTAAATGCGCCTTTTGTAAATCTCTTCTAAATTTTTAAATCTCTTAAAGATTTAAAAATTTTCTTGAAACTTAAAAACTTTAAAAATTTTCTTGAAACCCTTCTTCTTTTTAAATTTCCTTTCCAAAAAAAACTTTCTCTTTACAAAGAAAGAGTTCTCATACTCTTCTAAAACCCCTTTTTTTTTTTATAAAAAACTTTAATAAAAAACTCTTTACATAAAAGGACTTTACATAACAACTTGAATCGATTTAAAAAAAATCGATTTTAAAATCCTTTATAGTTTTTCAAAAATCGAATTTGACTTTTTTTTAATATAAATGTTGTCTCATACGATACCTTTTTTGAAACGCGACTTTTGAAAAATGTAATACGCAGAAGCGTTATTGTATGCTTGCGCAGTGGCGCGGTCCCGACTGTATGCAGTCGCGCCTCTATCAAAAACGATTATTTTATCCCTACGCAGTGGCGCGGTCCCGACTGTATGCAGTCGCGCCTTTATAAAAAACGATGCAGGCACGATTATGGCGCGGGTATGAAGTGTATTCCAGCGCCAATCAACTGACAGTCGCGCCAATCACTTGTTTTGCTCTTCTGCTCTTTCGTAGCTCTGTTGCTGCTCTCCAGGGAGACTTATGCACGCTGGCTCTGATACCATGAAAAGAATTGAAACACTCAAACGAAAAACTGGAGCAGAGAATGCTCTTCAGAATATTACGAATAGATAAATAGGAATACAATGGAAACATCAGCAATAAATGACTAAAGTAAACTGAAGCAAACTGAAGTAACACTAAACTGCCTATGACACCTAGCAGACAAGAAATTAAATAAACTGAACCTAACGGACAGTGAGATTAATATCTCAACAGAGGGACTTAATTTAAAGGGAATGAGAGAAGTACCGCACATTCAATAAGCCCCAACCACCTTACTGCTTGAGAATCGATAGAACATCCAGATTGCAAAGGTGAAACTTGTTTGCGTTCATAGCTCCAGACCACAGAAGATGAGAAATGACAGCTTTTATGAGAGAAATGATGTGGATGGGGAGGTAAAAAAAATGAGCCCAGTATACAAGTAATTTCTATAGCACCGCCTAGACTAGGATATACCGTCCACCAAGGGACAACCAACGATGATTCTATTTTTGAATCCGGCTATTAAATTTATCCACAAGCCAGGTCCAATCACAAGATTTATATCCATAGGCCTTCAACCTAAACCCAAGATAAGATAAGCCTTCCTAAATATGAATTGACTGCACCCCAAATAATTCAACAATAAATTCGATCTCCGTACTGTTCCCATTTTCATATAAGAGAATAGATTTACCTCCGTTTATACTCAGGCTAGATGCCGCCCCAAAATGTTGAAGGATACAATGAAGGTAGATCCATTGCGATCTTAAAAGCCTGCCAAAGACAAGAAGGTCATCTAAAAATAATGAATGAGAGATAACAACTGAAGGGGAGAAAGAAATGCCTTCAAAGGAGCCTCTCCTCTTTGCCTCCTTGAGAATATTACTGAAGTCGTCCATGACTAAGATGAAGATGAATGGGGAAAGAATACACCCTTGACGAAGGCCTCAGCCTGCTACAAAGAACTCTGAGGGTAGTCCATTGATGATGACCGAGTATCTGACTGAAGATGTGCATGCCATAATCCATATGATGTTGTGAAGAGAGTTGTCGATCTTAAGAAGAATTACCCTGATGAAAGACCAGTCCACGAAATCATACGCTTTATATAGGTCCACTTTAACAATGAGAGACTCCATTTCCCTTGAATGGATTGAGTGAAGAACTTCCTGTGCCATCACAATCGCATCTTGGATGGAGCAACCCGAGAGAAAACAAAATTGTTCATAGGAAACATTTTTGGATAATACTCCTTTAATTCATAATGCAATAATTTTCAAAGTTATTTTTTAGATTGCACTGCATAGTGCAATGGGCCAAAAATCTTTGAAGTTCCGCAGACTGGTAGATTTGGGAATCAGCGCAAGGAATTTTGAGTTGATGTCACCCGAAATAAACCCCATAGTCCTGGACCTCCCCACCATTGCCTGTAATTCATCCCCCATCAACTCGAAGAAATGGATGTAGACCTCCGCCAACCAACAATCCGGCCTGAGGCTCTTATCAGGAGCAAAATATTTATGCACCCCATGAATATCATATTTTGTGATACTCTAGCCCAGTTCCTCATTAACAGGAGTGTCAAACATCTAAGAGAAGTGATCCAATGCCAATTGTGCATGCGTGCCATTCCCTATTGTATCAACTGGCATTTTTCTAAAAATTTGCTACATTTGTTTCCCTGGCTCCATACTTCTACATCGATTTATGTGCAAATTAAGATTAGACAAAAATGGATTTTGGTAATTGGTTAACCATTACATACCATAAATATTCTACTTGGCATCTAATTTAGCTAGGGATCTGTTTTGGTTTGGTCAAGCTATAATACTAATGTGCTATCTGTCTTATTTTCATTTCATGCATCTTTGACTACTGAGAGAAAAAGAAGACGAAGAAGAAAGAAAGAAAGAAAAAGAAGTATTTTCCTATAAGAAACTGTGCAGTTAAAGTGTAAAGCATAGGATTTGAGCTTTCATAAATTTGTATTTGCATCAGAATTCATGTTGTAATAGGTATACTTCTAGTGTTGAGTAGTTAATATTGTTTACTCTTTATTTTTCTTGAATTGCAAACATATTCTAATGCAATGAATGGATTATAATATTGTGGTATATCCATGTGGAGCTCACGTACAAATTTGCATCAGAACGCAAGTTGTAATTGGTATTATATTGTTTACCTTTTATTTTTCTTGAATTGCAACCATATTCTAATGCAATGAATGGATTATAATATTGTGGTATATCCATGTGGAACTCACGTATAAAATGATTGTAATGTGAGTAGAAAGTCGACATTTATTTTTCAAAAACTATGATATTTTCATTGTTTTTTAAAATATATAATTACTTCTTGCATGCAGAATTTAACAGTTAAGTGAATCAGTTGAGTTGAGTTATAGATAGATTTGGTGAGTGACAAACGTGTGTTAGTCAATGCATTGTTCAAGTTTACGTTTAATTGTTTAAGAGGAGTATGTATCAAATCTCGTACGTAAGCTTTCCACGAAATTTTAAAAAAAAAAAGGCTTTAGATGGTACGGGCATTTTAAAGTGATTTAATATATACTATTAAAAGCCCATCCAAAATGCATCTGAATTTTATTATTTGGGTTAAGTAATAAACGAATGCATTAAAGATTTTTTTTTTTTACAAAAGGCATGCAAGGATAAATATTGTAATAAATATTTATTAAAATATTTTATTATAAAAGATATTTTATATATATAATTTATTTTTTTTATTTAATATATAAAAATATATAAGGGTTTTTTTAAAGAATCTTTGCAAAGTTTCTAGAAGGCAAAAAAGAAGAGAAATTTAGGGTTTTTGTCAGAGAAATTTTTTTGTTTGAGGCAAGATGGCCACATCAAATTTTTAGCCACAAATTTCTTCTTTCACGGGAAAGATTACGATATGTGGGATATTAAAATGGAGACTATGCTAAAAGCACATGATGTTTGGGATCATGTCAAGTTTGGGTTTCCAAAACCTCAAGATGATGCAAAAGAACGATCCCTCAGTAATGCAAAGAGGGAACAATGGAAGAAAGACAAGCGGAATAATGCACAAGTGTTGCTTCTAATCCAGCAGGGAGTGGACCGAGCAGTGTTCTAGAAGATAATGATAACTTCTTCAGCAAAGGAAGCATGAGAAACTTTGGCGACAAGCTATCAAGGTATGGCCAAAGTTAATACTGTTAAATTGCAAAATTCTAGGAGAGACTTTGAAAGTCTGCAGATGAAGGAGATAGAGGACATTAATTCCTTCATGAATAGGGTCATGTCTGTCGTTAATCATTTAAAAAACTATGGTGAATATGTTAAAGATCGAACTGTGATTGAGAAGGTTCTTCGATCTTTTTCTACCAAGTTTGATGTTGTGGTAGCATCCATAAAAGAAGCGAAGGATTTGGAAAAAATGACAATTGATGAGTTGATGGGATCCCTTCTATCGCATGAGGCAAGGATAGAAAAAAATAAGGATTCCACTTTAGAAACTGTTTTCAAAATTCAAGTTTATATTTCAAGAGGTTGAGCCAGAGGTTGATCGAGAGGCAGAGGACAAGGCGGTAGCTATGGTGGTCAGAGAGATGGCCGACAAGAGCATGAACATCAAAGTGGAAGCAGCAACAACAGAAGATTTCATAATAATCAAAGGTTTGATAAATCAAAGGTAAAGTGTTATTACTGCAATATATTTGGTCATTATTCTCATGATTGTAGGAAGAAGAAAGTTGATCAAGGCATTCAGAGAGCTAATGTTATTACAGAGAATACTTACTCCATGTTTCTAGCATGCAACACCATGTATGAACCATATGATAGGATCTGGATATTAGACAGTGGTTGTAGTAACCACATGACAGGCAACAAGAATTTGGTTGCAAATTTGGATGCCTCCGTGAAGACAGAGGTAAAGTTGGGGATTGAAAAGACTGTGGATGTAGATGGCAAAGGAGTGGTCAACATTGTGACCAATATGGTGGAGCCAAAGACCATATCAGAGGTATATTATGTACCTGGACTCAAAAAAAATTTGGTAAGTGTTGGTCAATTGACACAGAAAGGATACAAAGTTATCTTTCAGGGCCAACAATGTGTTATTTACAAAAAATCCCCAAGAAAACACTTGATTGCAAAGGTGCATATGACGAGGAATAGACTCTTTCCTCTCATTATGAACTACAATGATCAGGTTAGTTCTTTTACAACTGCATGTTCTGATGATTACTGTTTATGGCACTTTCGGTTTGAACACTTGAATTTTTCCGGTTTAAGATTGTTGCAGCAGAAATAGATGGTCAGAGGTTTACCTCCCATCAAAGAACATGCTAACACTTGTGAGTGTTACATATTGGGAAAGCAACACCGTGAAAGTTTTCTGAAAGGAGTTTCTTATAGAGCAAAGAAACCACTTGAGTTGGTGCATACCGACTTGTGTGGACCTATGAGGACACAGTCGATTAGTGGAAGTGGTTACTTCCTCAGTTTTATTGATGACTATAGTAGGAGGACTTGGGTTTAATTTTTGAAGCAGAAGTCTGAAACTTTTGCAAAGTTCAAAGAGTTCAAAGCCTTAGTGGAGAACCAAAGTGATCGACAGATCAAGGTATTAAGATATGATCGTGGTGGAGAATATGATTTGAAGGCATTCCATGAGTACTGCAAACAACATGGAATCAAAAGACAGTTTACGACCAGATACAAATTGGAGCAGAATGGTGTAGTAGAGAGAAAGAACTGAACCATCATGAACATGACAAGGAGCATGTTGAAATAAAGACACCTATCTAATGAGTATTGGGCAAAAGCAGTTGCATGTGCTGTTTATGTGATAAATAGATCTATTATAAAGAGTGTGATGAACAAAGTTCCAGAAGAAGCATGGTTAGGTATGTCATGAAGTGTATCTCATTTCAGATTTTTTGGATGTGTAGCCTATGAACATGTGCCTAAGCATATAAGAGGTAAATTAGATGATCAAAGTGAAAAATTAATTTTTACTGGTTATAGTGAGCAATCAAAAGCTTACAAATTGTATAATCCTATCACCAAGAAGACAATCATTAGCATAGATGTGTTCAAAGAACAAGAGTCATGGAATGGGACTGTAGACACACTAACCAATGCAAAAACACCATTGATGGAGGAGGATGATGTAGAAGAAGAGGAGCAACAAGAACTAAGAGAGCAGACACCAAACATAATCACACCAGCAAGGACTCCAAGATTTTTGGAGCAGCATGGATCTTCAAGCAGATCAACATACAAAAATTCTCCAAGCAGTGAATCAGGTAATGAATCAAGCAATGGTAAGAAAAATATGAGAAGTATGAAAGATATTTATGATGATTTGGATGTTAGTTCAAATTTTTCATTGTTGGAATTCCAACCTTCTTCGTTTGAAGAAGCAATCAGAGATGCCAATTGGGTGCAAGCCATGGATGAAGAGATGAATTCAATTGAAAAGAATGATACATGGGATTTGGTTGATTTACCAAACGATAAAAATCTCATTTGTGTGAAGTGGGTGTACAAGACTAAAGTAAATGAGAAAGGTGATATTGACAGATTTAAAGCAAGACTTGTAGAAAAAGGATTCTCGCAGCAACCAGGAATAGACATTGGGGAAAAATTTTCTCTGGTAGCCAGATTGGATACTGTAAGAGCAGTTCTAGCGACAGCAGCTCAGAACAAGTGGAAATTATATCAAATGAATGTCAAATCAGCCTTCTTGAATGGAATTCTAGAAGAAGAAATTTATGTGCAACAACCTCTAGGATATGAAGTTGCAGGTAAAGAAGATAAAGTTTAGAGATTGAAGAAAGCGCTCTATGGACTGAAGCAAGCACCTAGAGCATGGTATAGCAGAATCGACAGTTACATGATCAAGAATGGATTTTGCAAAAGTAGCATTGAGCCTACCTTAGACACAAAGGTAAATGAGCATGGAGATATTTTTATAGTTTGCTTATATGTTGATGATATGATTTTTACAGGTGATCTTGAGATAGATGAATTTAAATCAGCCATGATGAAATAATTTGAGATGATAGATATAGGTCTCATGAAATATTTTCTTAGCATTGAAGTTGAGCAATCTGAAAAAGGCATTTTTATTTTCCAAAATAAGTATGCAAAAGATTTGTTGAAAATATTCAGGATGGATAATTCCAAACTTGTACCTACACCAGTTGCAACGGGTACAAAGTTAAGTAAGGATGATGAAGGAGCAGATGTCAATCCAACTCTATTCAAAATATTGGTTGGCAGCCTCATGTATCTCACAACGATAAGACCAGATATTATGCAGGGAGTGAGTTTGATTTCCAGATTTATGGAGACTCCAAAAGACACACATTGGAGTGTTGGAAAAATAATTCTGAGATACATAATAGGAACGATAGATTATGGCATATTGTATTCAAGTACATAAAAGCAAGAATTGATTGGATACACAAATAGTGATTTTGCAGGAATTTTGGATGATCGGAAGAGCACATTCGGTTATGTTTTTCATCTCGGTTCAGGAGTGATGGCATGGGCATCTAAGAAGCAGCCTATTGTGACACTATCATCAACAGAAGCAGAATATGTAGTAGCACCTTAAGCAGCATGTCAAGCAATATGGTTAAGAAGATTATTGGATGGACTCAAACAACAACAACAAGGATCAGCAACGATATATTGTGACAACACATTAGTGATTGCATTATCCAATAATAGTGTGTTTCATCAAAAGAGAAATCATATTGATACTAGATATCACTTTATTCGAGAACTTGTGAGAAATGGAGAAGTTCACTTGAAGCCTTGTAGAACGAGTGATCAATTGGCTAATATCTTTACAAAGCCATTAGCAGTAGATTTGTTTGAGTTTCACAAAAGAAACTTGGGAGTTGTAAGCCTAGCTGAGACATAGACTAGCAGGGATGTTTGAGTTATCATGAGTTGTGTTTTAGTTTAGCGGTCATAATTAAGGGGGAGTGTTAAAATATATAATTACTTCCCGCATGTAGAGTTAGACAAATAGTTAAGTGAATCAATTGAGTTGAGTTATAGATATATTTGGTGAGTGAGTTAAAGAGTGAGTTAAGTGAGTTGCTCAAGTTAAGTTATGTGAGAGTGTGTGCATGTCAAATTAGGTTAAATACCCTTCACCGGGTTCATTGTATTCATTTAGTGAGATTGTGATTTAGAGATTAATTGAAGAGCCACAACTCATTGTTTCGTGTGTGAAATACTTGTGTTATTGTGTGATTGAATCCTATGGCTATCCAACACTGTTAATAGTTTTTCACCAAAATAGTTAAAAACTAATTAACTCAGCAAATGATCTTGTGATGCTAAAGAATAAAAAGAATGACTTGGCAATAACGTAAACATGAAATATTTGTGATAAAATCTGGGCAAGTGAAAACAAAAAAATATTTTTTTCGGCAAATGAAATCATGAAATTTTGTCAAAACTGGGAAAATAAAAAAAACTAAATACTAGACAAACTCCTTGGAAAATAAAATAAATAAAAAACATTGAATTTTGTAAAACCTATTTGTTCTATGGCATTGATAAAAAAGTGGATTTTTTTTCATGATTTCCAGAGTCTTTTACTGCGGGTTTTAGCGAGTTTCAATTATTTGGTAACTGTACATAAGTTTGAGCATTTTTTTACTAGTTTATGAAATGTGTGTATTACTCACTAAGATTTTGTTAAGTCAACGATAATTGTGTTGACGCTTTTTTGATATGATTTTATTAGAATTTTTTTGGGAAAATTACTCATAAATCTGGAATTGGAAATTTCTTTGTTATGAATTGCATAATTCTTTTATACAAGATTTGTTTAGTGTTTGGTGATTCCATATAATGTTTGCTTTTATGTCCATTGTTCATGAATATTTCAGGCATTTAATTTTTGGTTTGCACGAGATTGTTTGTTAGAGATTTGGAGTTGCAAGACCGCCTGCAAGCGAGGGTAAACAACATGCATTTTTGGGTAAGGGATCGTTCAATTGTTGTGCTTGTTCTGTTTTAAGAGGTATGGAAACCATGGACGTTTAGAAGCCTTAAAAGTGTAACAGAGAATTCGGGGTGATAGTTGTGTAATGTCGATAGGGGAATGATGCCACACGATCCGAAGGGGTTTTTAAATCTTACATAGAGTAACATAGTATTCTTTATTTTTCTGGGTAAGAGTTCTTTCAATCGTTGTGCTTGCTCTATGTTAAGAGGTATGGAAACCATGGACGTTTAGAAAGCCATAAAAGCCTAACAGAGGAGCCGGGTTGATAGTTATATAATGTTGATAGGGGAGTGATGCCACATGGTTCGAAGGAGTATCACAATATTTGTAATTGTCCTAGAAAGTTTGCATGTAGACATGTGTCTGTAAAGTTGGTTGTGCATTATAAAACAACTTTCTGCATGTATTGGTTTTCTAATCTTGGCTGGGGGGCCTCCAGAATACAACAGAATGACATCAGAGATGAAATTTTAATTCTATCATTCCAACTCGGGAGGTTAGATATGTCTTCTAAACAGGGGGAAGTGGTAATGATCTCTTGTTTGGTTATTACTTCCATCGTAATATTGCTTGCCATGGTTAAAACAAATTATAGAACAAACGTTTAACAGAGGAGGTAGAATCCCCCCGTAAGAATTATCCTCTGACTCTGAATCTCTGTCATCCCAACAACACTCAAAATGGTATTCTCTATGGCGTAAGTGGGTGGAATCATTTATCATCTCCAGACCCTGTAAGGATTTTGGTATTCATCTTTTCTCCAGATGGTGGAGGTGGTATTCATCTTTTCTCCAGATGGTGGAGGTGCCCAGTTTGTTGCTGTTATTGTTGCTATTGTTGCCATGTCTGATTGAGATCAAAGAGGAATGACTGGTTTTTCGGCGATAAAATTGCCCGCCACCCTTGTTCCCGTCCATCGGAAAATGGATCTGACACCTTGATCTGACACAAAGATCTGGGAGGGTGATCGCTGCACTGTCAGATCTCATCTAGGACTGGATTTTCAAAATACGTTTTTATTCGGATGGATTGTATACAGCTATTTTGACTGAAATATTGTGCACATCAAGGCACCATTTGGTCTTGTTGGGGTCTATCTAGGTTGTAGTGTATGGGGGTGATGGCTTCCATTTAAAGGTATATTAAGGATGCTAACAAATCTCAAAGTTGAATACATTATTTTAATTCATCCAATGTCTATTGGGTTAATGGGCTGACATTCTACGTCTTGTGAGTTGTGCGTGGGGGTGTTGCAATTCTGGACACAAACATTCTTTATGTTTTTCCTAACATTCCTATTATAAACGACAGCACAATACGCGTCTTCCAATATTTTGGTGGGATTTGAACCTCACCTACCTGACATCATTCCCTCAGTTGTCGTCACCATATTTCTTATACCAATGGCGGAGATAAATGAAATTTTATCTTTCGACATGTCTGCACAAGAGGCCTTGATTGCTACTACGATTGAAGCGGAAAAAAAGAGATTGTTAGACTTGGAGATTGATGCGAGGTTGGTAGCACAGTATATTATCAAGCCCCCTGGTTTCAATGAGCGCTTGAACCACAACCATGCGGAGGGAAATCAGAAAGTTGGCTCAAAGGGCGTCTATAGACGAAAGGGTAGTGGACAGAAGTTGTATAACTGTTATAAGCCGACCATGGACATCAAAGAAGTTACGCTGGAGTATGATGATTTGTGGGGATGTGTGGCCAGCCTCCAGAAGCGGGAACTGATTGGTCGGTGGATGTTTTCTTATGGGAACGAAGTCGATATGGTGGAGTGGGTGAAACAATATTGGAACCCCATACTTGGATACACACCAAAGGTGATTTTATTGCTAAATGGTTGGTTTAGCATACATTTCATGAATGAAAAGGATATCGTGAAGATTATTTAGAAGACCTGGGTTAGGGGGAGAAGCTTCATGCAACTTGTACCATGGTGTCTTGGTTTCAACCCTGTTATGGAAGCACCCAAAAGCAAGGTCATGTGGGTGGAGTTACCTGGGCTCTCACTCGAATTCTGGACTCTGAAGGCTCTTAGGGCCATACGATATTCCATAGGATGTACTAAATATATCGCCCCTCGCATTCTTGGCACCAGTGACAAGAGAATTTCTTGGCTATTGGTGGAGGTATGTTTTGCAGGTGGTCTGTCGGGGGATGTGGACCTAGTATGGGGATAAAGAAGACATAGACAAAGAATTGATTACAGGGGAGTACCATTCCAGTTCCTAATTTGTCATCGCACTGGACACCTAAAAGGAAGCTTTCCTATGAGGTTAAAAAATGATCATCAGGGTGTGTCAGGTACTGATGGCTCATGGAAGGACAAGGCGGCCACTGGTTCTCAAGACGATCTCCCATCGAGTAAGTCTCTTCTGCCATCTTCTGATGATGAGGTATATGCATCGGCTAGCACTCTCAGTGATAATTCCACTCCACCTAACAATGATGTTACTACTTCTTGCGACCCTAAGGCCCCTATGTTATCTAATGAAAAGGTGGTGGATCTTAGCTCCAAGATTATGGGTGGTAGGGTTGACCAGACCATATCTTTGATTTATGAATCATCTGATGAACCCCCTCAAACCACCTCCCCTATCGTGACTGTGCATGTATCCCACTCCAAGCCTCTCTCCACTCCTAATGTTCCGTTGCATATTTCACCCTCCATCCCCCAACTGGAATGGGCTTCTCCACAATCCCCGCTCCATGAACCTTTGGACATTTCGAATTCACCCAAAAACATTGTTGGTAGTGACATATATTCCCTTCTTAGTAACCTAAATATCGATCTTGCTGCATTAATTGTTTTTGATAGGCTACCACAGGAGCTCGACATTACCATCTCACTTGTCTCTAGAAATAACATCACTTTGAGGAAAAAATATAAATCTGGGTCAAGGCATTTCAGGGGTAGACTTAAAACCAAATCTCTTTTCTGTGATGACTTTTTGGACCTTATGGATGTTCCCATCTCTACTTCTGATGACCTTAGGGCACTTAGAGCAAGCAACCCTTCCAGAGGTTCCAAATGACCTCCATCCTCTCTCCAAATATGCAGGGTATGGGCGATACCTCCAAACACTATCGCCTAAAATAACTGCTAAATGTAGCAGAACATTTTATTGCTCTCTTTCAGGAGACTTTGTGTTGCAGGTCAAAAGCAATTGGCACTATTCTAGATATTAGACCGGGATGGCATGCGGCGGCTGTAGATACGGTTAGACATGATGGTGGTTTACTTGCATTATGGAACCCATCTTATGCAAAGTTACAGGCTTATAGCTTTTTTGGAGGTATTTTGCTAACCGGGAGTTTACGTGGTTTAAATGGCACCTTCAATATCTTAAATTTATATGCTCCATGCCATAATAGATCTGATTTCTGGTCTCGATTGTATAATTCTGGTATATTATATATGGATAATCTGATTTTCATCAGGGACTTCAACTATACTCTTCATGCTAATGAATCATGGGGACTCAAAGCCAGACTTGACCCTTTGGAAAATCAAATTGGGGAGATTTTTGATAAATTCCACCTAAAATATATTCGGTCGTTTCCTCTAATCCCTACTTGGACCAATCGAAGAGAAGATGGGGATTATGTTGGGAAAATATTAGACAGAGCTATGGTGGCCGAATCTCTACTTAATCATATGGGGCATCTGAGATCCAAAGTGTTGGTGTCAGACTTGTCGGATCATATGGCCATTATTCTATCATGGTGTGCTGAGAGTAGGCGATCTGGGGTGCCTTTAAAATTCAACCGAGCTTGGCTAGATGACCTTGAATACAACCAGCTCATTAAGGAGTGCTGGAAGGATAATACATCTCTTGAAGGTATACTTGGGTGGGAAAGATTTCATACAAAACTACAAAGGGTCAAGTGCATTACAAAGGAATGGGAAATGAAGAAGAAGGAGCTGCTTAGGGTTGAATTGAAAGAAATCTCAAAAAACCTCACTGATATACATGAGGAGTTTTTCAATAAGGCATCGGACGAAGAGACTTACAAAATTATGGATATGCTACAGAAGAGAAGGATGGAGATCCTGAAGATTGAAGAACTCACATGGAAATTAAAAAGTAGAATAAATTGGCTCAAGGAGGGTGATCTAAATAAAAAAAAATTCCACAAAAGTGCCAATGAAAGAAAAAATAAGAACACCATATGGTACATTTAGAAATCTGATGGAAGCTGTGCAAATTCCACGATTGAAATTCGGGAGGAGGCTTACAGGCACTTCTCGACCTTCTACCAAGCGGACATGAACATTGAACATGATTTTCAAACATGGGTACACTGGCACATCCCTAAAATGTTTGATGTTGTTGCCATCAATGTATTAAAATCTGAGATTACTAAGCAGGAGGTGGCACAAACATTAAAGACTTTTTCCCATGATAAATGTCCTGGCCCGGATGGATGGCCGGTAGAATTTTATACACATTTATTTGACATAATGGATGAGGAGATCAC
The DNA here is from genome assembly GCA_034641835.2 of Pinus albicaulis. NCBI lineage: Eukaryota > Viridiplantae > Streptophyta > Pinopsida > Pinales > Pinaceae > Pinus > Pinus albicaulis. The sequence goes on from CM076569.1 coordinate 298,617,171, forward strand.
AACTATTGTGGAACTAGGACGAAAAATGGGGCATTTCCTTGCAAATATGAATGCCACTTTCTTGACACTCATTCCAAAATATTTAGACCCTAAAGGTGTTTCGGATTTCAGACCGATTTCTCTATGCAACTTAATATATAAAGTCTCATAAAAAAATATTGCAAATAGGATCAAAGGATTTTATCAAAGTTCATATCTATGGAGAAATACGGGTTCCTTAGGGGACGATCTATACATGATGCCATTTTCATTGCTCAGGAGGAAATGCACACCATGCACTCAGGGAAACAAGAGATCGTTATTATGAATATTGATCTCCTCAAAGCATATGACAATGTAGATTGGTTGTTCATTCGATTGGTTTTAATGAAGATTGGTATCCGTATGGAATCTTTGAGATGGATCATGGCTTGCACCACTTCAGTCAGATATGCAGTGATTATAAATGGGTTGCCTACGAAATTCTTCGGGGCTAAGCGTGGCCTAAGACAGGGATGCACCCTATCCCCTCTCATATTTATATTAGTCATGGATGGATTCAATAAACTTATGGAAATGGATATGCGGGCTGGATATATTTCTGGTTTCTCCTTCTCAAACTCTGTAAGTATTTCCCACTCAATCTTTGTGGATGATATTCTTGTTTTTGGCTGGCTTATTAGGAATAATTGGTTCTACATTAATTTCTTGCTTACACGCTTTGGAATCGCATCTGGCCTGTGCATAAACAAGGAAAACTCTTTCCTCCTTAGTGAATTTGGTGATAAGGATGAGATAAACTTCATTGCTGGTTTTCTTGGTATCCATACTAAGAAATAAAGTGAAGGCTTCCTATATCTGGGATTCAGAATCAAAAATTGTGGATATAAGGTAAGGGATTGGATGTGGTTGGTGGATAAGTTCAAAATAAAAATAGACAAATGGACTCACAAATGGTTGTCGCTGGGTGGTAGATTCATTATGATTGAAGCAGTGCTATCACAATTCATAGTATACTGGGGCCATCTCTTTTATATTAAAAAAAAAAATGTTTTTAAAATCAATCAAATTATGTCACAATTCTTACGGGGCAGAGCTGTTATGACGAAGAAGCATCATATATGTGGGCTTGAATTATTACAATGCCCAAAACAACATGGATGGTGGGGCATACTAAACACAAGAGATTTTAATTCAGCTCTTCTAATCAAATCCCTATGGAGAGCCATTATGGGGAATGGAATATGGTATGGAATAATCAAATGCAAGTACCTAGTAGGAGACACCCTACACAAAATCTACAGTCACCATTTTTCTTTTTCGTGGACCATGTCTACAATATGGCAAAATTTCAGGAAAGTTACGCATCTATTAGTGGAGCGGTTGACCTGGAGATTTGGGAATGGACAGAGGATTCTATTGGGTTGCGACCGCATATTTGGCATGTCCGTCGATTCGCATCTTCAACAATGTCTAGTTCATCGTCTTTCTCACAGAGGAATATTGTATAGCAATCAGGTGATTCACTACTGGGCCCATGGGGCTCCTATCGTAAAAACAACTGAACAAATCAGACTTACCGGCCCGGATGCAGTGGACTGGAGGAATTATACAGTAGGTATAAAGGCGACTGGTCTGTGTTACATGCCCGGGGGTGACACAATTGAATGGGAAGGGGCAAAGAAGGGCGAATCTCTGGTGGTGAAGGATATTTATTCTTACATCAATATATAGTCTTTTCAGGACAATATTTCCAAGGATTTCTGGAACTTTTGGCATCGAAGGATTCCAACCAAGATTGTGTTATTTGGTTGGCTGGTTTGGAGGAAGAAAATTCTGACATGGGATTCGCTCACCAGACGGGGACTCTATGGGCCTGGAAGATGTTCTCTTTGCCTCCTGCATGAGGAAATGGTGGATCATATATTCTTCTCTTGCCCAACGGTTATTATTATATGTAATCTATTCAACCACTATCTATTGGACCCTTCATGGACTTAGAGGGATTTCATGGACACAGCACACAGATGGGACAAGATCTCTGGTAAATTTCAATCCCTACCCTTTTTCCTCATTTGGGAAGTTTGGCTTGCTAGGAGCATGCTTATTTTTGAAGATAATTTGTTCTCCATCCACCACATTCATGTTGCCATCATGAGGTGGATTAATGTCCGGGAGCCTGCTATGAATAAAATATCGGATTGCTCAAGAAGAATAAGACCTCATCCCATCTCGATCCCTATGATCTTTTTTGATGGAGCATGTCTAGATGGAATGATGGGATGCGGAGCATGGATAAATATCTCTCAGGAAGAAAGGATCCAAATATTTTGGAATGGGGGCATGGGCACCAATAACATGGCGGAGTTGATGGCATTGTGGAGTAGTTTATTGGCTGCCCACAACATGGGTTTGAATGGGGTCCATATTTATGGAGATTCTAGATTGATCATTGATGCCATTTCTGGAAAATCAGTTCTATCTGCATCGGGTTCGTAGGGCTGGCTCATGTGAACAAAGAATCTATGGACTAAAATGAACAAGCCGCCCTTAAATCACACTTTTAGAGAGAAAAATACCAGAGAAGATGGACTAACAAAAAAGGGCATCAACACTAATTTTGGTTTTTTTCAGGTTACTCAATACAAAGATGGCAATCAATTATGGGCTTCAGAGATCTCCATCCCATGACATCTCATGTGGATGTGATTTCTGGAGAGCTGAAACAAGTGAGCCTATCAATGTTTCAATGCTAAATATATGCAATGTATTCAGGTTGCCGACTTGAATTCAAGCGATGTTGAGTATTATTGTTCTGAACCTTAATGGTTTTTTTAGTAATCACTTATGTTTAATATGGGACGAGTATAAATGTTTGATTCTGTTTCGAAATTTTGTTTTAACTACATGCTGATGTATGAACTTGTGAACTTTATGATGCTGAATGTTTTTTATAGATTGCTGGTTATCTTTACTGGCCCATCTATCCATGGATGGATATATACAATGTTGATATATTACATTGCTGTGATCTTATCCAGCTTTGAATATGATCTACTTGGAATGTATTATTTATAAATCTAATACACAACGTTTTTTTCCTTCTGAAAAAAAAAAAAAAAAGGATTTAGAATGAGAAACGAATGCCTAGATTAATACTTTAATCTTTGGTAGGATTTGATTGCCCCTTTTTCTTGATCTTGCATTTTATATTTTCATATACCAAACTAATAGTTCCTGGGGTATATTTGTGTTGTCATTGTTTTTTTTGCAATATTAATCTGAATGCAAGACACATGATAAAATAAATGATGAGGAACATGATTCAAAAGTCGCATATATTGAATGATAAGGAACATGGATAAAAAATCACATAAAGTGAATGATGAGGAGGGTGAACCACGTTTATAGTGGGGAATGCAAGACACATGATAATTTGAATAACGAGGAATAAGGCTAGAATTGCATACATGTAGACAAAGTGCTTTCCAATGAATTTTAGTGTTTTCCTCACAGAAATTTTGAGTTGCCTCAATTCTATGAGCCACCTCATGCTACATGATACTTGGCCTATAAAAATTAAATCCCAACCAAAATAAAACTAGAATTTAGTTCAAGGTAATTTCGTGTGTGATATTATGAACTTGAAGAAAAGTTATCGTCCCTTGCTAATGTGTCATAGTTGGAAATTAATTGTAAGCCAGATACTACTTTAAATTTAGTTCAAAGTACTTTTATGCGCGAGATAAAAGCTAGTGCAATCTATAAGATGCCAAATTTTCAGTTTAGAGCCGCTCATTTGTTTAGATTTTCATCGCTTAATATTCCAATATCCACTGGCCAAGAATTTTATCAGATTCCTTTGATTAAACAAGAAGATATTGCATGGGGTTTGAAGAATGATTATAAATATGTTCATATTGGGATGGTTCAGTTTGGAATAAATTATTTAGTTAGACCTGGATTAAATACATCATGTCTTACTTGTATCATTGACACACACATGAATGATTTCCAAGATGCTTTGTTGGGAGGATTCCAAAGTCCATTAAATAATGGGCCTGCATGGTCGTCACTTGTACCAAGATATCAAGTCTCCTTTACTGATCCATATATTAATGACTCCTTTCATGCACATATCCAATTCAATGTCTTTAATTTTGCCAATAACACTCATATAGCCCAACTTCATGCATTTGTATGTTTGAGGTTTGTGTCATCAACTATGCCTGCTCTCAATCCAAATCTGAATAATAGAGCATTAAAAGAAGGAGTTGTAGTAGGGCCAGGTAATACATTCCCTTTACAAATAGGATTTTATGAATGTACATTTCTTGGTGAATGGACCAATACTTATACTCCGTTATCACAGAAATATCCACAACTCCAATAGTCAAAACAGCCTCAAAAATTACAAATTGTTCAAAAATCTGATGGCCAATCCAGTCTCCAGTTTGTTCAACCCAGACTATCCAGATCTACCTCCGTTTCACAACCTTTATACTTTGTTGATCCATCATTTTCTTTAAGGGGGAATGGAAAGCAAAGAGACAGACTATCTATTCCAAGATTCCAATCAGAAAGATATCCAAAATACTGTCAGTTTTGTATAGATACTCCTAGCAGACATTTTGTATCCTCAAAAAGCAGAATAAATACTCCTGAGCACCATGGCCAGCATGTCAACTACCAGGAATGTTTGAAAGCTATTGTTCCAAAAGATTTTAAAGCTTTTACTTTGCCCAGGAAAAATAGAGAATCTGCTAATATTATTCTTGAGAGATGCCTAGAGCCTGGAAACTATAGTAGATAATTTATGAATGGATATAAGAAATCAAATTTTCAATGGATATAGTTAAAGAATCAGAATGATCCAGAACAATCAGATGCTATAAAAATGCAAAACTTTATCAATTATTAGATAATTTGCATGTTGCAGAATATTGATAATTTGCATTCTGATGTTCTACAAATCAAAGAGCATGTTAAAAAAATGCATATTGAGTATAGTGAGATTGCTGAATTAAAAGAAAAACATTCCCAAGAATTGAATGATATCAATTCCAATTTGGGAATTAACACTAAATCACTTGGATATCTCAAAGATGCATTGGCCAAACCATCTCCGCCTGATTATAGGCAAATAGACAAATCCAGTTATAAGTTGAAGTTTCCACAAACTTCTAACCAACCGAAAGGAATTAGGAGTTTGTTTTTCAAGAATTTTAGTCAGAACAATGATCTAGAAAAAATCCAGTCAGGAATTAAACTTGTTATGGATAAAATCATATTGCTGAGGTCTAAGGCAGAAAAACTATCCATTATCCTGAGGAAGTTTAAGGTAGATCAGTTGACTAAAGATACAATTCTTCCAAAGAACTATGTTAAGCTAAGTGATCTCTGCAAAAAACAGAAAGATATGTTTCCAATTTTCTTTGGAGGAGAAGAAGCCAAGGGAGAAACTAGTAATACTAAAAGGGAAAGAAATGATACTTTCTACTTTTCAAACAAATCTCCAAAGAAAGAGAATGATCAGTATGAGAAAGATAGCCCTTTTAAGAAATATGCTAGGAATATGGCAGATATACCCTCACAAAATGAAAATACTCAGAAAGGATTTGGAAACACTTTATTGTTTTCTATTGATTGTATGTCTTATAATGAGACTTATGAAACATTTCAAAAGGTTCATGCATGGGCATTACAAAGGAAGGCAGAGACAAAGGAAAGTTGGTCAGACATTACAATTCAAATAACATGGGCATTCACAGGTATTTTGAAGCTATGGTGGGAAAAGTTAACACAGGAAGAAAAAGATGCTATTCTATAAACTCCAGATCCTTTAGCATCACTCTTTTCTGCACTAGTACATGAGTTTGTAGTAGCAGAACCCATAGCGTTTGAGCACCATGCACAAATGTTTATGTCACAGAGATTATGTAATGTTGATCAATTACATGATTATTTCTGCACAATGCATTACTATATAAAATTGAAGATCGACATAATGTTACATATTTGAGACACTATGTTGCTTCTATGCCAAGGAAAATACCTGAATTGATACAATCTTATTTTGAAGCAAATAGAGTGCAGATAGAAAATTTATCTTTTGCATCACTCCATCAGCATATAATGACAATCTTGCAAAAATAATGTGCTGCATCAAAAATAAAAAAGAATTTTAAGAAACAGATGAATTTTAGTACAAAGTTATGTGATAATTTTAATGAAACATACAGTTTTGGTTGCTATAAAAAGAAAGAAAAACTTGCAAAGAAAAAATATTGCAACTGTGACAAGCCAGAAAAGTACAGAGGAAGGAATAAATACAAAACAAAGTTAAAGAAAACTCCTAATAAAAAGAGACGTTTTGTATTTAGAAAAAGAGATAAACCTTCTAGAAAATCAGTATGTTTTATCTGTGAGAAAGAAGGCCATTATGCAAACAAATGCACAGAAAGAAAGGGAAAATGTGAAATGAAGATAATGGATATCTTCAGTACCACTCATGATCCTGAAGATTGGTATCTCATCTCCTATTCAGATGGTGAATACTTTGAGGTTTCTAATACAGAATCAGATGAAAATGAAACCAGTGTTCATTGTGATTTCAGCAAAATGTCAATTGCGGATAGTTCAGAAGAAGAATTTGTTCCAGAAATAAAAATTTTATATCATGTATTTAGTTCTTCTTTTCAGTCTCAAATTGAAGAACTAAGAAAGAAAATAGCCAGTCTAGCACCAGGCCAGATAACAATTAAGAGAAGATTGAATGAAAGACTTGATGCTTTACAGAAACAATTGCCTGCAATCGAAAAATAGCAAGAAGAAGAAGAATTTAATGAAGAAAAATTCTATTTACCTACTGTTATGATTGAATTAGCTAAATAATCTCTAATCACTGAAAAAGAATCTATAAATATTTCATTGAAATATTTAGAAAAATCAATGAGAGAAACACAAGAAGAAATGATTTTTCTAGCCTCTAAGTTACAGAAATATTTAGCAGACTATGAAGAAAAGAATTCAAGGCTAATCAAGATTCTTTTGAAAAATGCTGAGTCTCAATGCCTTGATAAATCAAGAGAAATAGAAGTTATTGAGCTTCCACAGGTTGCTGACATGAAAAGAAATGGTGATAGAATTGTTGTTTCTATCAGTATGAAAGTCCCAGGAATTCATAGATATATTTTAGATACTCAAATTGATACAGGAGCTATGAGTAGCTGCTGTAAACATGATGCAATCCTTGCTTATTACTAGCAGCCCACCAGTATCCTATTTCGTGCAGTTAATCAACAAACTGTAGAGATTAAGCATATTTCTCCAAATTTTCCAATATTTGTTGATGATGTACAGACATATGTTACTCTATACAGCTATGACACAGGTTCAGACATGTTACTTGGACAATATTTTGTAAATATGCACCTGCCAGTAACAATTGATAGAGGTGTGTTCACGCTGAACACTCTCAAAGGATTGAGATCTCTTCCATCTAAAAATGATTATGTTATTATTTTCCCACTAGAACAGCCAGATCTTGTTGAAAAATCATTATCTGATTTGGCCAAAATTAATAAAATTTTTAGAAATGCTGATATTCATGGTGAGAAACTTCTTTCAGGGGTGGTAGAGAAGCTAAAAACAAATTGCACAGTTGATCGTCAAGATGCATTTTGGACTTGTGAAAAATATTTTGTCACTTTGCCATATGCAGAAAATTATGTACCTAAGCCACATAAATCTTTTGTTAATCATATGAGTCCAACAGAACATGAAATTTGAAGAAAGGAGATTGAAAATATTCTAAAGCAAGGATTGATAGAGAAGAGCAAGAGTCCATGGGCATGTCCATCCTTCTATGTTAACAAGCACAATGAATAGAAGAGTGGAAAGAAGAGACTGGTAATTAATTACAAACAATTGAATGATGCTTTGCTTCCTATCAGGTACCCACTCCCAAATAAAGAACTTTTACTTGAAAAAATAGCAAATGCTAATGTTTTTAGCAAGTTTGATTTAAAGAGTGGTTTTTGGGAAATTGGCATTGTTAAAGAGGATAGGTACAAAACTGCATTTGTTGTACCCCATGGACAGTTTCAATGGAAGTTCATGTCGTTTGGATTAAAAAATTCTCCATCTAAGTTTCAAAAAAGGATGGAAGATATATTTGGCTCTTTGAATTTTATCATTGTATATATAGATGATGTGCTAGTATTTAGCAGAGATATTACAGAACATAAAGCTCATTTGTATAAATTTTATGAGCTTGTATTTTCTCATGGTATTGTTCTATCAAACTCAGAAGATAAGTTTCAAATAGGGAAAACCTCAATAGATTATTTGGGTCTGCATATCTCACAGGGCCAAGTTGCTCTACAGCCTCATATACTTGTCCACCTTGCAAAATTTCCAGATCATCTGCCAGATATTAAAGCTGTACAAAGATTTCTTGGATGTCTTAATTATGTACGCCAGTTCTATGAAAGACAGGTTGCAGACACAAAGGTTATCCAAAAAATGCTAAAAGAAGGAACTACATGGACTAATAAAATGACAGAAGAAGTAAGGATGATAAAGCAGAAAGTTCAACATCTTCTTGCATTAAAGCTACCCAATACAAGCTAGGTGTTTATTTTAGAGACAGATGCCTCTGATAGTGTTTGGGCAGTAGTCCTTATACAGAAAATAGGTAAAAAAGAAGTTGTTTGTGCTTATGCTTATGGAGCATTTGATGATACTCAGGTAAAATATCCTTCTTCTCATAAAGAAATATTGGTTGTAAAGAAAGGTATCAGTCGTTTTAGATTATATTTGAAATATATAAATTTTATTGTAAATACTGATCTAAAACACATGAAAGGCATGCTAAGCAATAAGAAATTGCTTGAGAAAGGCAGCAACAGAGTTATGAGATGGGCCATATGGCTAGATGGATATGATTTTGATATTGTATATAAGTCTAGAAAAGAGAATTATCTTGTTGATATGATGACTAGGGAAGGAGCAGCTGATACAAAAGAAATAAAGATGCTTCGAATGGAGAGGAGAGATGGTGCTTCAAGCAGTTCACAACCACCAAGAAGATACAGATGGATAAAAATTTGTGAAAATTGCATAGTATCTGTTTGTGTTGATTGACTCTTGGGAAAAGTTAAGCAGTTGCCTCATGAAATTCAACATAGAATGTTACAGAAATGGTTAGATATAGATGTTTGGAGGCAAGGCTACCTTCAGGAGATGCCATACAGAGAGCTACATTGGAGAATATATTTCAGTTATTCTATAAATATCATGGGGGCATTATGTTTCATATATAGCGGAGACTTATCTTGGGAAGATTATTTTGCTATACTCCAGAGAGAAAGAGTTAATGGAAGATTAAAAATTTATTTTTATTCTTATGTTTTTGCCTCTCCATTCAGCCATTGGAGTCCTTGGTTTAAAGTGTTGATTTATAAATTTATGCCAAGATCAGAATCATTAAGAAATTTCTCTCCATAAGAAACAATCAATATTTTCAGACAAGAAAATATTATTGCCTCCAGAGATGAATTATTAATTGAATTTGATTTGGTACATGATGATAGCGTGCTAGTTAATGATTTTGATGACCATCTTACCATATACACACTCTATGTTATTTTCTGTGGAGAAATATCTTTTGATGAAATTGTGAGAGCAAGAGGCATGATAAATTCTCCATTTAGTTGTGTATACAGATATGCACCAGGATGGTTAGACAATGCTATACCAGGTATAGTTGGAAGAAATCACATCAACAAAATGATTGACAGATATGAAAGGATGAATCAAGTCGATGACCTTGATGGGTTTGATGATTTTGATCCAGGAAATGCAGATAATGGTTCAATAGAAGAATGGGAAAATAGTGATTAATCATTATTTTCCCAAAGCAATCTTATCGGATCCGTCATAGATATCCGATTGACAGGTTATTCCGTGGGTTCGTTACATTGGAACTCACGAAGCTGATGCCATATTTTGAAAATATCAAATACAATAAGGAAAAAAGCACCAAAACATGTCAAAGCGGAACTGAATGAGAAACATATAAAAAGGGACAAAGATGAACAAATTGGACCGCTAAGAGTTTCATAAACTAATGGGTTGAAGGATGCTAGAGTTTAGTTGATATAGCACTGTGCAATGGCTCGAATCGAGTAGGGTCCTTTCTGTGAAATTCTATTGCATCATTGTAATGTAATACAATCCATAGTTTTAAGATCTTGCAAGCATGCACGAATATCTAATGCAATGTTTTGGTTGATGAATAAAGGATTTGTTGCAGGAATGATCTGTGAATTGATAAGTGAATATTATGCATCCCCTTTAAAATTCTAAATGTCTTTGCATGATTATTTTACTATATTTAATTATGAATGTTTAATATGCATATCAATTCTATTACGTTCGTTAATGAGATGTTCATGGTGAGTGTACAATGCAATGATTAAATCTAATTCATCACAATTCTAGATCCCTTATATATCTCTCTGTTCCGGCACACCTCAGGTGAGACACTCCATTTACCAAAGGGAGTGAAAATGCCAACGATAAGCTAGACTACAACGATATATTTTGTTGGAAACCTAAGGTTTAATCCTAGGTCTATGATGTTTAAATTTTATGCGAACAAATGGTTATGTTGTCGGGACTTGTAACTTTAGAAGGGATCTAGACCATGGTGTTAAGGATTATTAGTGGAGATATTCAGGACTGGTGGCATGAGAATATTGACCATTTTATTTTGAAACAAGCCCAACTACGAAAAAAAAATCTACATTGGTTTAAGGAAGAAGCTTTGTACACATAACATGCTTGTGACCAATATGAAATATTTTGGTGCAAGTTTCCTGAATAATTGGTTAAGGAGGCTACAAGTTAAAGCCAAATAAGTGAATCATCTTAAAAGTCGCAAAACGTGGACTACGACTGATTTAGCTGAGATGCATCGATTAGACACTAAACTAACAAGAGCTATTGATTTTTGTGTTCATGCAACCTTAGAAGGGCACATTATTGATTTTGCAGATGAGAAGCATCAATATTTTTCTAAGGCTGAGGAAATATTTAAATACAGGTTGTGGGGAAGACTATTAAAAGAGATTCTATTATGGATCAAAATTATAATGGTTAAAGAAAATCTTCTTTCATTCCAAGAAAATAGAATGAACACTTAAAAACCTTGGTGCTGGTGGTCAGAACTAGGGGGAAGAATGTTGTTTAATTACGAAAGATGAGGGGATGTTGCAATGAAACAAGAGGAGTTTCACAAGGCTCGAGACTTTAGAGAGATACAAAGGGCACAAATAGCTAACAAGTAGAGGGAGAGAAACTTGTGGGAAATTAGGGTTAGAAGAGGAGAATTGTAGAGGATAGGGGAAGCAATGATTAGCACATCATTGTGAAGAGAAGGAATGGATAGTCTATGGTTCTGAGGAAAAGGAGAAATTGAAAGATATCCTTTTGGTGAAATTCGAGGTTCCAACACAAGTGTTGTGGGAATTTCGAATGGGAAATAAGGACCCCAGTACACAGATTCAGGAGGATTTCATACATCTGAACCAGTCAGACGATCGATTATGATGAATGATGAGCATACTACAACAAATGATGACATGAATTTTATAATGAGAATATTATTCTTTGAAGATGACTCGGTCCCCATCAATAGCAGACCGTAAGCTAGTGGCACAACTAATCTTCTCCCTAACCTCCCCCTTGTACTGTATCAAGATCCTATTAATTTATTTTCTAAATTGTGTAAGACTTTAAAATTTTAGCAAGTTCACTTTAAATACACAACATGCAGTTCTAGTGGAGGAAATAGTTATGGTATTAGTTTTTAGTCAATTTCAGGTAGTTATTCTCAACTGGGTTCCCAAGGATATGTAATACTTCAACCAAGGAAAACAACCATGGTCGGGAATACCACAATATCACTTACCCGCTATCCAAATTTTTCAGGACGGGGTGGCGAAGATGTTGAGTAGTATTGGTACTTATGTGAAGTTTTTTGGAGGGCAAGACATACTCCTAACGCCACCATGCTCATTGAATTTTAGAAGACCTTGTGATATTGGGATTTTCATCGGTTCATTAAATGGTCTAAATTGAATCAAAGCCCTACAATGGACCAAGTGAAGCAACATTTTCTACAAGAGTTTAAACTTCCTCGATCAAATCAGCAACGTTTAGTAGAATTGTTGGATATCAGACATAGAGAAGGAGAATATGCTTGGAAGTGTATGAAACGATTTAAATATGCTATTAGTAAATTTTCTTATCGATCCCCATCAAAAAAGATATTTCTTTATTAAGTATTTGTTTCCCATGACCAGGATTCCCTTGTCACAATAGAAGATTGACACATTGCAAGATGATTTAGAGTAGGTGATGTAGATTGAAGCAATGGAATGATACCCTCACGAATATAGACTGGGTAATTATTCCTCTGACCTTGATATTATGGGACTCAAGAATCAAATTGCTAATTTGATAGAATGATTGAATAATCTTTCTCCTACGCGATCGATGAGGCCTCACGTCTGGTGTACCAATTATCAAGTTGAGGGACATCATGCCACAAAATTTCCATGGTTAAGGGGTTCGAGACTATCTAACATGCCTATGGGACCCCATATGCTACCACATAGTGCTTGGGCTATGAAAATTTCTTCAACCATTCGATTTCAAGGATACACCCAATACCAAGCATTTCCCAATCACCAAGGTATTTCTATGAATAAATATTGTGAAATTTTTAGATCTTATTGACATTCGTCATGTATGTGTCCTATTTTATAAAGATATTCCAATGTGCCAAAATATATATTTTTTGAATTTTGCGGATATCCTACACACCACACGGATCAATGTATATCTTTAGATTTTTTAGTTGATCACCTTGATCAAACACCATTTAGAGTTAATGAAACTCCTCTTGGTTGAGGAGGAGGTGCTCCAAGGGGTGGGAAGACTGGAGGAAGAGGTACAATTAGATGTTATAAATGTGATCAAGAGGGTCATGTTGTGATATATTGCTCGATGCTAAGGAGACCTTGGTGTTCACATTTCTGAGTGAATACACATGCGACTAAGGATTGTACAGAACTCATTTCTCATTGGGAGGAGTGCAATCGGGTAAAAGGAGAAAATTTGATCAATGTAGAACCACGAGAACTTGAGCCATCTGTGCAGCCTAACATTAAAATTGTTACCAGAGGGGGAAAAGAATTGGAGCTAATTTTGTGACTCATGAGCAACCTATTATTATAAATCTAGTGTCGCCCAAAAGGTCCTATGATTATAATCAATAGAAAGAATATTATAAGGATGAAAATAAGATCTTCAGATAATTGGTTTCTTCACACAACCCTCGTGATGAATAATGGGAACGAGTGATGGCCAAGAGTCTGATATTTTCATAGGAAAAATCTCAAGCTACTCTAGAGTGGCTTAAGATATTCTTGCAGATTATGAACGATGAGCAACTGACTAGCCATTTGCGCAAGAAATTGAAAGAAATCGTGAAATATGACCCATCTTGGAGGAGACTATTTTTGAAAATCTACAAGAAATATATTGTATAAGAGTTTAGAGAAATAAGAAGAGGACATAAAGGGAATTATGAGAGGATACACAAATTTCGAGGCATCAGATTAAATATTCTATTCTATATCTTGGGTTGAATGATAATATTTTTTCAAGGAAAACTTGGGAGGCATTGGGGAGGCCAAGGATAGTTGTTTCTATGATTCAATTATGAATAGAAAACCAATACTGCATCTTTCCCATTGGTCGATAGGAGGATGTTGAAGTTGATATTGCAGGTGTCAAAACATATGCAGGCTTTGAGGTAATAGATATTATGGGTGATAAAGACCCATATCCAACATTGTTGGGAATTGATTGGGAATTTGAGAAATATGAAATTATCAACTTAAAAAGAGAAATTATGACTTTTGAAGTATATGGATTATGGGTCATGTTAACACTGGAAAATTGTACAAGCAGAATACGCCATTATTTAATGTCAAGAAGAAGGATTTACAGGGCTGGATACATTACAGAATCTGGAAAGTATTTAAAAATATCTAGGGTATGTGGAAAAATCAAATTTGAGCAAGTCATAAATGCTTTTGCATGCATTATTCTTTGTGAAGAGTGCCTTTGCATGCCTTATGACTTGAAATGTGCGCAATCCTAGGAGTGGCAAAATGTCACTTTCCGGAACCACACAAAGCACACTCCAGGACAATGATTCCTCACTTGAAGCCGCCTAAGTACAACCACCAAAGCCTCCTTAAACATCAAGTGAGCACACAATGGAATATTTGGAGCACACAAAGGAATCATCCCCCTCTCTTGGGTCATCATCCACAATGTACCAAGAGAGGGAAGGAGGATTTGAATTCTCCTATATAAGGCCACCATGAGATGAAGAATGGGTGAACACATTGTTATGCTGGCCATAATTTCCCAAGAAATACCAACAGTGTGTGATCCGGAGCTGAAGATAGAGGGGATTCAATTGTTGGCCATCCAACAAGTTCAGTCCAAAACAATAGAGAGACAGAGACTTTGCACCGAGGAAAGCTTGGGGTAAAAGCATCCTTCCACCAGGACTTAGAACCCATGTTCTAGGGGCCCTTTGGCAAGATGGTAAAGTTTAATCCTTATTTCCTACCAGCACTCAATAAGGGGGGATGAAGAGCCACCATTCGTATTATTGTAGATGTTTGACTCTATTCAGAGCTTGTCTTTATTTGTTTTAGTTTTAGTTTATATATGCATGCTATTTCTCTATCTTGTATGTTTATGATTCTAGCTTGTTCCACTTACTTGATTGACTCCACTTCTTTTTCTGCCTGTTACCAATAACTTAAGTGGGTAGACCACACCCCTTAAGTTGGTGTGATTTTTCACATACGTGCACCAAACACACTCAAATAGGATTGGCGACTCCACTAATGTTTATCACCAAGTTTGTGTGGTTGTGCCTTTTTTGCAGAGACCTCTATCTGTGCTGTGGAGTGGAGTTGAATTTCCCCTTATTTCTCTTGAAATCCATGGCTCATCCAAAGTGACAAACTAAATCGGAACAACTCCAAAAATTACTTTTGCAGGAATTTGCGCACTTTTCCTTCCTGCAGATGCGCCCAGGGCGCACGTTCAGAGCTGACCCGCTTGCAGACAGCGCCCCTGTTTCAACCTTTTGTGCACTAAAGACAAAAAGATAAAATTCTCCCTTAATTCTATATTTTCCTGCTTGTAAAGTGCTTGGCAGCCCCTAATACACCTACCAACACTGGTTGTGGTACCTTGCAGCTTGCTAAAGCTCACTCTTAGTTTCTTTTTGTAGGCTTAGTGTCAGTTTTATTTCGAGTTGATTTTTGCAAAGTTCACACATAGTTTAACTAGGGGGAAAAATAACTTACATTCCAAAAATATTTTATGTTTTGAAAATTTTGGTACCAACACACCTAGATAACTAGCCAAAGTAAGTGGCCCAATACCACACATGCATAGCTAGTTTTTTTTTCTAGTGTAAAAGTTATTAGTTTAGTTCAATTTTTGCACTAGGATTTTCTGGACTAGGATTGAATTGTTGATAGAAGAGAAAGTAATCTCTGCTACCTTTGCACCCTCCGGTGATCCTAGGTATGCATATGAATTCTCCTTATTCACAACTCGCCATCTCCCTATAGTTGATCACATAGTTTGACTAGGAAAAATAGAAAGCGGCCCATATCTGCATATGTTTTTCTTTTGAGCAGGGAACAATACAACATATTTTAAATATGGGATTTTGAAAAGGATCATCGAATATCCACACATTAAAACTATGTTCTTGTCCACTTTTTTCTCACACACATCCACCGACTAAGAAAAGCAAAGACACCTAAAACTAACTTAACCAAACTCACTAAATTCTCCCCATAGGGGCCACAAAATAATTTATAGTTTGAGTTAGGATTAAGGGGGTAGGAATCCAATAAGCCACCTTGATTTTTCTTCATCTTGAAACATAGAATTTGACTGTTTAGGGAGCTTCAAATCCATCTTTCAGCCCACGGAAAAGAAAACCCGAGCGCGACAGAGACCCTTTTAAGAGGGAGTTAGGCTTAGGCGCAATGCATGTGGTATCAGTTGGGGCTACCTGACCTGAATAATACTCAGTATTGTTAGCTGACTTACGAGGAAGCCCAAGACTCGAACGCTCACGTGGGACAATGGTACTTAGTGACCAAAACTAGGGCATCCTTTCCCTATAGGTGACAGTGTAGGCAAGCGTCGGACCCTCTACCCTTACCATGGTGGATTTTCTTTGGCTGACTGGGGGCGTCGCCAACTCTTACGGGATGTTGTGCCAAAACTTGCAAGATATCTTATCAAGGCCCAGTTAAATTTTAGTGTGTGAGGAGGAATAGGTCTTCTAGGATTTTGAGTATCATACGCAAACAAACAAAAACCACTTTTTTTATTTCTTGATCACATATAATTAATTTAAAGAGAGACTTTATTTTATTTTCACTTTTTTTATGTATGTGACCAGAATTTTACTTTGATCATAAAATATATCCTCTCAAATTTTTCCAAAACCAAACCTAGTCGACACTAGAATGGACCCAACAGGACCTTGTTGATCTAGGCATCTTTTGGACCTCCCCCCATTACCGGGAGGGGTTCCAGGTCTTTCGTTGTTTAGGCGTCAAAGACGGAACACTGTCACCATTATTGGTTCATCCTTTATTGGGGAATCCTTAGTTACGAACCCTAGTCGGTCTCCCAACACCACACCGCACACCACTCCCCCCATGACCCCTAGGGGGCAGAGGAGTGAATCCCATTTGGGAAGCCAGCCAAATACACAGTAGGGTACGTCACAGACCAACCCTATTCCTAACCATAACTTTGCGTTTTCACACATTGCAATGGCGTCAACCTCCGAGTCACCTTTCTTAGCTTCATTGAATTTGCCCGATTTAACCAAGCTGACGAATGACCCCATCACACACAACCCTAAATGGCCTCCCATGCCCACGAAGCTCCCTTCGGATATTCAAAAATTTGAAGGAAATCAAGAAAAATACCCATGC
Organism: Pinus albicaulis; assembly: GCA_034641835.2. Taxonomy (NCBI): domain Eukaryota; kingdom Viridiplantae; phylum Streptophyta; class Pinopsida; order Pinales; family Pinaceae; genus Pinus; species Pinus albicaulis. The sequence goes on from CM076569.1 coordinate 298,634,282, forward strand.
AATCATGTCATGATCTTCCACCTATGGTGCTGATCGAAACGTATCATTGACGACACTATTCGATTGAGACTATTCCAATGAACTATGACAGGAGTAGCCGTGAAGTGGTACGTGGAGCAATCCTTAGCTTCACATGGAACCTTTGGCGCCCTTGCCACCGTGTTCCTAACATATTTTCAGTTACCCATTCACCATGATTCTGGAATGGAATTACTGACACATTTCAAACAAACCCCCATCGTCCATATCTCGGACCATCTCCAAGAATGGAGGCGAAATTGTAGTTTATGTAAAGAAAAACTTGACAACAGGGTTCTTTTATATTTTTCCTGAAAACTCTCACGACAGAGATTTCAAAGGATGTGGCACAACAAAGGCCCACATCCGAAGAGGATGACATCAGTAAAGCCCAACAGCTTCAGCTGATTTATACGAAGTTAGGATACATTTACAACATCCTACCTAACGCCCCGTGCCTACAAACTTATCAAGAATTTCCAGGTGCATCGAAATCTATAGACGAACTAATTGTGTCATTGACCCAAGGTTACCTAGGCAACAGCAGTCAAAACCCCAGTTACACATACAGTTCTACCTAGAACATACTTCAACCCGGTTTTCAAAGTCATCATATGCCTCAGAAAAATTTGACCAATAGGGCACAGAAGTATCACTAGGGAGGACCTTATCCTCTAGCTCAGGGGACCCAGTACGCAGAAATAAACACTGACAGAAGAGCTCCCCTCCAACATTCAGGAGCAAACCAGGGACTGCGTTATGCTTAGTCCCCAGCACAAGACCCGCCTATGCAGATCAATGCATAGGTGAACTTTGTGCAGCCTTCCAGAAACCAACCTCACCAATATAACCAAGATAACTACCCTCCTAATGCAGTGAATAAAAAAGAAAAAAAAAACAAACCAAAAGGGAACCTTGGATAGGGGGGAAACAAACAACAACACCCTCCGCGATCCCAGGCTGGAGGCAAATCCAACCGGAATCAGAACCAGGAGCCAAGCAATGCCCAATGACAGAGCAAAAGTCCACCTCTGTGAACAAACCATTCTTTTTCAATATGTGGTGAGTACGACCATTATACTCACCATTGTCCCGATCTCCCCGAGCTGAAGAATCTACAGAGTAACCGAGGACAAGGAGGATCTTCCTAGAAACCAGATGTGATGCAGGAACCTTTACCCCATCAAGGGACGGTAAGCACTCAGTAGAAAAATACAGATGACTCCTGGAAAAGAAGCCATGAAATCTACATGACTAGCGAAGAGATTTTTTTCCAAACACAGAATCACAATTACGACACCCCACCAGACACCAATATGTCAGGGGTAAGTACCAGTGCATCGACCACACCTTTGACCATTTCAAGATGCCTATCGAACCATTTCCAAAAATGGCGAAGGGAACCAATAGGTGAGCAGGAAACTACTCCAAAGTGGCCCATAATTATAGCATCGTGGAAAATTTAGCACAATCTCCTGTTGCTATGCCAGCTTTGGAAGTATTTCACTCATGCCCAAAACAACGGAAATCCCTAATTTCCGCGTTAGGCGCTATCGACACTACTGATACACGCCTAATGGCTTTTGACTTAGACAAAGCCACCCCCAGGCTTCCTTCCATGGTCGCCTTCCAGATGCCAGTGTTGATCCCGAATATCAAAATTCACCGATGTGTCATAGACGAGGGTGCATCCACGCGAATCATGTCCAAAAGTTTTTGGTAGAAGTTAGGGTCTCTCGAACTAAAACACTTAGTCATTACACTTAGAGCATACGATGATTGTCCATCAACCCCCGTCGGCCTCTACCAAAACGTCCTGGTCTGCTTAGCTGGAAAGACGGTCCACATATATATTGAAGTCTTGGACGCTCACTTAGACTACAATATACTCATTGGGCGGAGTTATATGTATGCCATGTCATCCATAGCCTCCTTCATCTTTTGCATCATGATGTTCCCCCACGAGGACCACATCATTACTGTAGACCAATTGACACATAGCGAGAAGTGACCCCTACCAAAAAATGATGTAATTCTACCCTATGTAGATACATCCTCAGATGCTCTCTCATGATACCAATAATATGGCCCTGGCCAGTTCAAACCATCATTCGTTCTAGGGTCATTCTTAGGAGATCCGCCCATAATCCCTGAGTCATCACCCAATGTCACAAGGGCTCTGGTGTGCATTATGTCCACATCAAGCACCAAATCTAGTCAAGACATGGACACAAGAAGTAATGGCAATGCTTCATCGACCACGACAGCATCTCTGGCCTACGCCGCCTCCCAAACCCCTTTCCTCTACCCCCAGTTGGTTTCGTCTCCCAGCAGGTTTTGGCAACACTAGTATTACCAAACATATTATTGGAAATACTAGTTTGGTACCTCATTCCCCTTGTAGGAACAGGAGCCACCCATGTCACTGCCATAGGGTTGAAGCCCCTCAGTCCCGAGGAGGCCCCTACCCATCCAAGAAACGGTCGAAACCATCCCTGCAAAGGAAATTTCCATTGCAAAACTAGTGATCACGACTAAGAAAACCGAGAAAAGAGGAAAGAATATGGTGACCCCCGCCATACAACGGGAATCACCAGCTTGCGCCATATGCGACGTAATAGGTCACCCTACCCATATCTGCCTAGAGATGGATGAATTAAAACCACTCCTTGGCTCTGAGACAGACATCGCAATGTCGCATTCCCATAAAAAGGAACCTACCACCAAATGTAAAGGCAAAGCATTGTGTACCAATCACGCATGGGCTCTCTACAGCAACTACGGGCACTATACCCATCATTGCCCAGAGATCCCACGATATAAGGATGCTTTACATGCCATTGAGCGATCCTATCAAGAGGATCCCCCCACCTAATCTATCGGGGATGAACCTCGTATCATCATGTACCTACAGGAATAACGACGATTACCTAAAAGGATACCCACCAGACCCCCTTCCTCAATCAAAAGGTGCGTACTTTGCGATGAACTTGATCATTTCATCATTGACTGCCCAGCTTTGGAAATGTTCCAACGATGGTATCCAGTCCATATAGTATACCGCGCCAACATGGAAATCCCATATTCATGTCAGATATACGGTGACAACCACCCAGTATGTCGTTGTCACTACATACCGAGATTCCACACAGCACTAGCCTATATGCGATCAACCATAGTCTGCCACTCCCGAGAAGATGGCATGGACTCGGAATCCATGAACAGTTTGACAACCCAAGAGGATGTGATGGAAAAATCCATCCTATGCTTGTCAACTGAGAGGTGACCAATTAGGGAGATTCTTCCCCCACCAAATACGGACGACACAACACACCATATATGATTCATATCCTCGTTTATCGGAACAATGACTCGAGTTTTGTACTAATCTACCATAGCTGTTGAGTTAGCTGCAACTATGAGAGTATTTGTACCTACGACAATGCATACCCAATCTATCTACACTCTTTTGACCGTGTCTGGTTCCACCACATTGACGATGGAATCCTTCTTGTGTCTCTCAACTAGCTCCATGCGGATTAACCCCATTCAGCATAACCTTGCACAGGAACAATCCCCCTTAGGGTCCTTGTTTCATTCTAATGAAGACATCCTAGAGGCTATGACAGAGCCATATTACCCATGGGATGCAATGCATCACCATTCACTTTTTCTCCCCAAGCACATGTTCAGTCCTAATAAGACAAAAGAACAAGATATCTACGCGATCAAATCAAAATATTTCCTTCCATCAGGGAAAGTTGATTGGTTCAAAAACCCCATCCCATTGCCCAATGTGTTTGAGGAAGGAAACATGTCAAACATCTCTCCTACCATTAAGGTGAACATATCCCAAAATCCTGCAAAGGTCGAAGAAATCTCACTGGGGGCAGCATGCTCTCCAGAGAAAATAACCTCTTATACCAAATTGCTACAAGAGTATCGAGATATCTTCATGTGGGACTACTCAGAAATGCCTGGGATTAGTCCTACTATCATAGAGAGCCATATTGACACTTGGCCTGATGTACCCCCAGCGCGCCAGAAATAATGTCAACTGCACCCATCTAAGGAAGAAGCAATAAAATGAGAAATCGAAAAGCTTCACAAAGCCGGATTTATCTACCCCATCGCCTATACATCTTAGGTTTCCAACCATGTTCCCATCATGAAAAACAGGGCACTATACGCGCTTGCACTGATTTTCAAGATTTGAATAAAGCTTGTCCTATAGACAATTATACCACCCCATTCATTGACCAAGTCATCGATGCTTGCACAGGACATGAGGCTCTATCCTTCATGGATGGGTTCTCTGGGTACAATCAAATCTAGATCCACCATACAGATCGGTACAAAACCGCGTTCACCACCCCCTATGACACATTCACATACAAGGTAATTCCATTTGGCCTAAAAAACGTTGGAGCCACCTTCCAAAGGGCCATGAATTATATATTTCATGACTTGGCACACCTTATCCTCGAGTACTTGGATGACTTGACCGTTTGCTCCAAGAAGCGCTCAGACCATCTCGAGGATCTGCGATTGGTATTCTAACGATGTCGTCAATACAACCTACGCTAGAACCCCCTCAAGTGTGTCTTTTTCGTCAGCAGAGGAAGACTCTTAGGTTTTATCATGTCCTAGCAAGGCATTTGTATGGACCCCCTCAAGGTCCAAGCCATCAAAGAGGTACCACCACCTCAAACCCTCAGGAAACTTCAAAGCCTGTAGGGGAAGGCCAATTTTTTGAGATGCTTTGTCCCAAATTATGCCACTTGCGCTCAAGGGTTCCTGTGCCTCCTCCGCTAGGACATCCCATTTAAGTGGGACGATTATGCCCAAAAAGCAGTCAATGCGTTGAAAGAAACATTACCTTCAGTGCCCCTCATCATTCCCCTAGACTACGACAAAGATTATATCCTATATCTATCAAATTTCGAGTCCAAATTAGCCAGAGTTTTGATCCAGGAAGGCCTAGATGGGAAGGAGCACATGGTCTACTATGCCAGTAAAACCTTATCGGGCCCAACATTAAGATAATAGCCTAAATAAAATATTGCACTAGCATTAATTTATGCAGTCCAAAAACTTCACCACTACATCATCTTAAGAACCACTATGGTCATTGCAGATATTAATCCCATTAAATACCTACTCACGTGCCACCTAATGAACCATAAGTACGCCCACTGGATAGTCATTCTCCAAGAATATGACTTACAATTTTTCTCCCCAAAAAGAAAAAAGGCGCTTATCTTTGCAAAGTTCATTATGGACCTCCTAGGAGATACCAAGGGATCACCAGTGAAATATTTGCTACCAGATGAACATCTCTTCTTCGTAGCAACTGATTACCCTTGGTATGAAGACATTCTCCTATTCCTGTGAACCCAAAATTTCAAACCTCATCTCACTCAATATGACTGTCAGCGAATACACCAGCAAGCCCCCCGATATCTCCTCATGGGAGATGTCTTATACCGACGAGGCATCAACACTATTTTACGGCGATGCCTTACTCATGACCAAGAGGAACAAGCCCTTAATGATCGCCATAGAGGTGCTTGCGGCAGCCACCTATCTGGAATGGACACCACCCAAAAATTCCTACGGGAAAGATATTTTGCCCTCCTTTTTTCGCGACTGCGTTACAATAGTCAAAATATGCGAACACTGCCAACGCTTTGCCCACAAATCAAGAGAACCTCCCGCTCCTTTGCATCTTGTCATTATCGCAGGCCCCATTTGTAAATGGGGGATTGAATTCATGACATGCAACCCCGCCTCATCAGGCAACCATAAATACATCATAGTGGATGTCGATTATTTCACCAAGTGGGCTGAGGCCATGCCTACATATGACAAAACAACAGAAACCACCACTCAATTTCTGTTTAACCACGTGATCGCCTGGCTCGGCGTCCCCAAAGAGTTAGTCTCTGACCATGGGAAACACTTCAAGAATGAAATTTCCGAGGAGCTATCTCACCACCTCGGATTCACCCAAGAATTCGCTTCACCATAATACCCCCAGTCCAACGGACATGTAGAAGCTATAAAAAAATTACTCAAAACTATGTTACAACGCATGATGAATAACCATAAAACCAACTAGCACCACATGCTCTTTTCCACCCTATGGGCATACACACGACTATAAAGACATCCACTAGTTTCACTCCCTTCCACTTGGTATACGGGGTCGAGGCCGTGATTCCCATAGAACGCGAGATCCAAAATTTGCACGCCACCATCGAACTACTTGATGATACCTAGCCTCTAGAACAACACCTAGTATAACTAGAGCTCGTCGAAAAAAGCCTATGACAGTCACTACAACACAATGAGGCCCAAAAGAAAAGGGTAAAATCATCATTCGATCACCACATCAACCCTCGCTCATTCATCGAGGGAGAACTAGTCCTCCGCTATGATGTCGCAAAAGAAGCCCTAAGGCCAGGAAAGTTCGAAACCTTGTGGAAAGGACCCTACATCATCAAACATGCCTCCGACAGGGGGCATACATCTTGATGGAACTGGAAGGGACATGCCTCAGCAACCCTGTCAACAGCCTTCACCTCAAGGAATTTTACCCATAAGGGCCACTACGACCCTTCCCTAGAGTGAATGTCCACAAACATAACCACTAAATTTTTTTGACCAAATAATTATTAAACACGCTCAAAGTGTCGCCATTGATCACCAACCTGAATCTTATTTCGGATTTTCTGATGGAGCATCAAGATGGTCTCAAATTTTAGCCACAGTTGCCTAGGTCATCTACCACCCTGACTGATCACCACTCTACTCAAACGGTGTGTGTATCGGTTCAGCAACAAAAAATCAGGTAGAATAGGACATCGTCATCAAACTTATGTGTGACGCCCTCCATCGGGGCATACACCATATGCATGTCTACCTCGATTCCCAGTTAGTAGTGTCGTATTTAAACCAAAAATTTGAGACAAGAGAGACACCTATTTAGAAAATATTTGTGTGCAAAAAGATTCAGAAGAAAAATTGACTATATTACATTCACACATGTACCAAGGAGTCAAAACCAAGTAGCTGATCGCATAGCTAGAAATATCATAAACTGGAATGCATCTCGAATAAACCATCACACATAAAAAATAAAAAATATAGGTATCCATCAGCATAACATCATCCATAAACCGAAACAGGTGACACAACATTTAGAGCCACAAAAAATATCTCTCTCATACATATATATATATATATATCATAGTGTATATGTCTAAGTACAAAAAATAGTGTCGTTGACCCAACGACCAGCCCAAAGATACAAAAATTTGTCAAAAGTAATGGAATCATCCTCATAATAGGTGCTTTCCCCATGTACAAGTATACTCTAGGGAAGTGCCCCCTCACGAGGGGCACCTGGACCCACAACCGCTCCCGGTGCCACCACTAGAGGTGCCATCACAACCGAGACTGCCACCCGACGTAAAACAAGCTGATAGTCCCTCTCCCGGGCCATCACCGTCTCCAACCAGACCTCCTCGAGATCATCCATAAAACCCTGAGCAAGCATCCCCTGGGTCAAGTAGTCCACTCGACCCCAGGCATCCTCTAGAACTGACACCTGAGCAGTACATTCCGCAATACAAGCCTCTGTCGTATCTGCGCATGACACCGCTGTGTCTGCACGAGCTTTCTCGGCTGAAACCTTGGCATCGGCCAAGCTGCTGCCCTCTCTTGATGGGCCAACACCACCACTAGGTCCTCCAATAGCATCTCCTCCCTCCCCACCCCTAGGTCTCTGTAGAGGATCGTCGCCAGCCAACCGAGCCACGGGGCAACCCACCTCGCCAACATCTGCAAGAGTAACCAAAACTATGTCAATGTTACTAGCAAAACACAAAAGCACATACGTACTCAAATAAAAGCAGAAAACATAGAAAATGTACCTGTTGGCCCCTAAGCATAACCAGGAGGGAGACCCATATCTGGATCCCCCCGGAAGTCCATCCTCGCATATGGGAATGACAAGAGCATATGTGGGTTCACCTCTAACTAGGCCTCTATCGTGGCATTCCAGTAATGCCCCACCATGCCCCCACCGCCTCACGGCATCACTAGATCCCACCTCCTCATACAAGGCTCTCGTGGCCCCCCAAGAGGCACCGCCACCACTGGTCTCAGCAGCATTACCCTCTCGTACATAATGCTACACAGAATGCTAGAATACGTAAGCAACTTCGATCCACTGTGGACCTTGTTGAGTTTCCCTACCATCCCGTCATAGCAAAAATAGGAAAAATCATAGAAATGCCCGGACCTCAACCGACGCAATACTCCAACCTGCGGGCCTGATGCCTGATGCGAAGCAGATGACATAGCAAGTTGCACAATCACCGCTAGAGCACATCACTTTGCCAAATCTGTCACTGATGTAATGATGATGCACCCCTATGTAAGAGGCACCCCACCATAGTGACGTCTCTGAAACCTCTCCAGATCCACTCTCCCAAAAGGGAGTGGATACCTCAGTGCCTCACCATGAGGCAGTAACCCGGTCACTAAATACACACCCGTCTCAGGACAGATGACCAAGTTCGTCCCACACAACACGAACATGTTGTGCCTCCTGCACCAATTTCGGATCAAGTAGCGTAGCAATCAGTCCTGCAACCGAAGAAGCTCGTTCTCCATGAACTTCAGGAGCCCCCATTGCACCAGCTGACAGTGCGCCCCAGCATCAGTAGCCAATGCAGTACAGATCTTGGGCCAATCTCGATCCCTGCACAACAACCTGCATCTAAACAGGTACCCATCAGCAACAGAAAAAACACAAAAAATAGGCAAAATCTAAAAAATTTCTTTCCTCGGCCTTTTTTGTGCTTGTCCCTTAGACAGGCGTGCTTAGGGCACACCTGTATTTTCCACAGACGCGCTTAAGGCGAGCCAAATAATGGGAACAGAGCGCTTTAAGAGTGCTTATCCTCAGAAAATGCGCACAGAAGGCGTGCTTTTGCCCTGATCGCCCACACAATCTAGGGCAAAAAACACTCAGAATCCATACAAACCTAGTCTGTACACAGCCCGACACCATCAAACTAAAAAAATTAAAGTGCAGTACATCATGGAGGTTACCTGGGCATGATATCGCTAATCCCTGGTGCTCAGGCTGACCGCAACAGCAAGAACTGCTACGCAGAAGCCTCTGACCTCTCAAAAACTCAACAAGTACAAATGAATTTAAATAGGGCCACATTCACCCATATATTGCCCTTTTCAAAAACTTGGGAGGACCATAACAATAGATCAAGAGGTCCGTTCTCCGAACCGTAAGCTGCATTGTGATCAACACTCCATAACGAACAGAGGTAATGCCACACATTCGCACCCCTGAAAAAATAATTTTTTAGTGCTAGCAGGTATGTCCTCTCTCATATTCTTTTTTCAAGCTCATGAGTTTCAATAATATTTGATAAAGAAGATGCTTTCACTTGAGGTAGTTGCTTTTGCAGGAAAAGATCGCAAACCATCCACAACTCCATCTACTGAAAGTTCCAGAGCAGGTATCATTCTACCCCCAACATGATAGAGTCTCAAAGACTCTGCATATCCTGACATCATTTCTCCATCAGAAATCAACCATAGGGTCCTCATATACGACCGTGTTTATCATCACCTCACCCTGCACATGATAAACATCCTTGTTGGTCGAGAGAGCCTCCCCTCCATGGCGCTTGTCACCCACAGTAGACCATGTATCACAACAAAAGTGACGCCATGGCCATACCGCTTTAGTCCGAGAAGCACCTCATGCCCATCCATCCACCATGATAAGGTCAAGTTTTAACATGAAAATTAAGACCCCATTCTCAGACGATCAGGTTGTACAGGTAGATCAAAAGCACACTACCGTGCCTCGCATTTGGCCCACCATCCCTCCACCAGTATAATCCAATCTGCGATACTTTTTCATCCACTTCATCAACCCCACACATGAGACCAACCAATGGGACCCCCACCCTCAGCAATACAACTTCCTCACAAAAATAGTGAGCGAAAATTTTCATGTTTTTGGGCACCTGTCTCTTTGTTTTGTACAAACCAAACCCCATTATTTTATTCTTTTGGTAAATGTAAAAAGACCGCAAACGGTGCACTATGTCCCCCAACCTCTCATCCATATTTTTCCCCCATGGCCGTAGTCGCTGACCACCCTTGGTCTGAGTATTACACCCCCACGCACAAGCCACCATGACATTCATAGCCATTTTATACCCACCTTGGAAGTCCTACCAAGTCCAGGGATTTCCCCATTAGAAATGACTATGACTGTTGCCAAGCTGCTTAGTATACTCTGACCTTGGGCCACTGAATCCCCATTATCAGTTTTCATTCACCCCTTAGCAACATGCTTATGTTAAACTCATCACATCCAGGTCCTCGAACCCTCACGTCGGCGACCCCTCGTTCGATTGAGGCTTCCTTTTTTTCGACTTCGACACCTATTTTCCAAAAAGGAAGTGGTACCTTGGATTACCTCTCTCCATAAAAGAGGCATCCTCGGGTGGTACTATTGGAGACATCATTGCCCATAGATGTCATCGATCCTCCTGAAATTTGACTACAACAAAAGCTTTCATGTCAATATGGTATCGTAGCTTACAACCATTGCACTTTGATCAAATTCGTTTAAGAACCGTGCCTTCATAAGTGTCTCTTTCAGCAATGCTTACCCAGGAAGGTCCCAGCCAATTCCTATGTGTACAATGCACAACTATATGACATACCAAGTTTACACACATGGGTACCACATTCCACCTATTGTCAAATAAAAAAACGCTTCGGAGGGTGTCAACAGTCGTCGTCAGCAACCACCAGATCACTACCATATTAGTGACACAGACAGAACATGTATCTGTCACATAGATTTTTTTAACTAGCCACAACATTACGAGCATGGGACATGCCCGCCTCGTAGAAAATTTGTATATGTATTGTATTATATTTGCTTATAGGGGTCCCATAGGACATGGTCATTCTTGGAACCGGTGCAGGGTGTTTCCAATTCCAAGCTTCATGCAGGTCTCTCTGTCTCTCTCTCTCTACGCACGATATACAGAAAAGAAACTATAATGTATTTTGGCTATACAGTTCTTCCTAGACCTCACACATTACGGGGAAACTGTTAACACTGGAAAATCATACAAGCAGAAGATGACATTATTTAATGTCAAGCAGAAGGATTTACAGGGCTAGAAGACATTACAGAATCTGGAAAATATTTAAAAATATCTAAGGTCTAAGGAAAAATCAAATTTGAGCAAGTAATAAATGCTTTTGCGCACATTATCCTTCGTGAAGAGTGCATTTTCATGCCTTGTGACCCGAAATGCGCGCAATATTGGGAGTGGCGAAATGTCACTTTCTAGGACCACACAAATCACACTCCAATACAGTGATTCCTCACTTGAAGCCATCTAAGGACAACCACCAAAGCCTCCTTAAAAATCTAGTGAGCACACAATGGAATATTTGGAGCACACAAAGGAATCATCCCCCTCTCTTGGGTCACCATCCACAATGTACCAAGAGAGGGAAGGAGGATTTGAATTCTCCTATATAAGGCCACCATGAGATGAAGAATGGGTGAACACATTGTTATGTTGGCCAGAATTGCCCAAGCAATACCAGCAGTGTGTGATTCGGAGCTCAAGATAGAGGGGACTCAATTGTTGGCCATCCAACAAGTTTAGTCCACCACAGTAGAGAGAGGGAGACTTTGCACTGAGGCAAGCTTGGGGTAAAAACATCCTTGCATCGGGACTTAGAACCCATGTTCTAGTGGCCCTTTGGCAAGAGGGTAAAGTTTCATCGTTATTTCCTACCAGCACTCAATAAGAGGGGCCAAAGAGCCACTGTTCGTATTATTTTATATGTTTGACTCTATTAAGAGCTTGTGTTTATTTGTTTTAGTTTTAGTTTATATATGCATGCTATTTCTCTATCTATTATGTTTATGATTCTAGCTTGTTCCACTAACTTCCTTGACTCCACTTCTTTTTATATATGTTACCAATAACTTAAGTGGGTAGACCACACCCCTTAAGTTGGTGTGATTTTGTACATACGTGCACAAAACACACTCAAACAGGTCATACAAACTTTAGACCCTTTCCAGGGTCCGATATTTATGTAAGATATAGACGATGTGGAGGATCCTAACATGTTGGACCAATTATATTATCTCACTGCTGGGAAAAGGGAAGACTACATCAATCTGGAGAAAGCAGGTTCCATTAGTTGGAGAAGAATTCCAAGTACTAAGGTCAACTCAAATTTTGTGATGGATTACTAGCAACAAGGAGAACATGAGATACATTCTCACAACTATGCAACTGTTCATTGCATTCGATGGATTGGTACTTAGGTATTAGAATATCCTACTTTTAGTGGTACTGGATCTGTTGTAACTTTTCTTAAATAAGTTAATTCCAATATTGAATAAGGTCAAAATATCCCTTTTATGGATGTTTCTTTGCATGTGACCCCTACGAGATGGCGGGGAAACCATCGCAACCACCTCCAAGATTGGGAAACTACTAAGTTTTCCATGTTGTGTATATTTTCTACTCTAGAGAGTCCCTTTAGCAGAATTCCTATATATGATGGATACACCAGTCTGAAAAAGCATGTAAAAATCTTGGGAGGACCATAATGAGAGATCAGAAGGTACGTTCTTCGAACCGTAAGTTACACCATGATCAACACTCCATTAACGAACAAAGGCGATGCCACACATTCAAACCCACGAAAAAATAATTTTTCAGCGCTAGCAGGTATGCTCTCTCTCATCTTATTTTTTAAAGCTCATGAGTTTCAATAATATTTGATACATAATATGCTTTCACTTGAAGTAGTTTTTTTTGCAAGAAAATCTCGCAAACCATCCACAACTCCATCTACTAAAAGTTTCAGAGCATGTATCATTCTACCCCCAGCATGATAGAGTCCCATAGAATATTCATATCCTGACATCATTTCTCCATTATAAATCAACCATAGGGTCCTCATATACGACCGTGTTTATCGTCACTTCACCCTGCACATGATAAACATCCTCGTTGGTCGATAGAGCCTCCCCTCCATGGCACTCATCACCCACAGTAGACCATGTATCACAAAAAAAGTGACACCATGGCCATACCACTTCACTCTAGGAAGCACCTCATGTCCATCCATCCACCATGCATAAGGTCAATTTTTACCATGAAAACTAAGACCCCCTTCCCGGACGATCAGGTTTTACAGGCAGATCAAAAGCACACTACCGCGCCTCACATTTGGCCCACCGTAAATCCACCAACATAATCCCATCTGCAATACTTTTTCATCCGCTTCATCAACCCCACACATGATACCAACCAATGGGACCACCACCCGTAGAAAAACACCTTCCTCACAACATTAGTGAGCGAACACTTTCATGTTTTGGGGTACCCGTCTCTGTGTTTTGTACAAACCAAAACCCATTATTTTATTCTTTTGGTAAGTGTACAAAGACCACAAATGGTGCACTACGTCCCCCACCCTCTCATCCATATTTTCCCCCCATGGCAACAGTCCCTGAACACCCTTGGTCGGAGTATTACACCCCCACGCACAAGCCACCATGACATTCATAACTAGTTTATACCCACCCTGGAAGTCCTACCGACTCCAGGGATTTCCCCATCAGAAATGACTATGAATGTTGCCAAGCTGCTTAGTATAGCCTGACCTTGGGCCACTGAATCCCCATCATCAGTTTTCAGTCACCCCTCACCAACATGCCTATGTTAAAGCCATCACATCTAGGTCCCGAACCCTCACGTCGATGACCCCTCATTCGGTTGAGGCTTCCATTTTGTCGACTTCGATACCTATTTTCCAAAAAGGAAGTGGTACCTTGGATTACCCCTATCCATAAAAGGGGCATCCTCGGGTGGCATTATTGGATAAATCATTGCCCATAGATGTCATCGATCCTCCCGACATTTGACTACAACAAAAGCTTTCATGTCAAGATGGTATCATACCTTACAACCATTGCACTTTGATCAAATTTATCGAAGACTTGTGCCTTCATAAGCATCTCTTTTAGCAATGCTTACACGAGAAGGTCCCAGCCAACGCCTATGCGTACAATGCATAGCTATATGACATACCAATTTTACGCACATGGGTACCACATTCCACCTATTTTCAAAGAAAAAATGCTCCGAAGGGCGTCAACAGTCATCGTCAGCAACCACCAGATCACTACCATATTAGTGACACAGATAGAACATGTATCTGTCACATAGATTTGTTTAACTAGCCACAACATCATGAGCATGGGACATGCCCGCCTCGTAGAAAATTTGTATATGTATTGTATTATATTTTCTTACAGGGGATCCATAGGACATGGTCATTCTTGGAACTAGTGCAGGGTGTTTCCAATTCCAAGCTTCACATAGGTCTCTCTCTCTCTCTACGCATGATATATAGAAAATAAAATATAATGTATTTCGGCTATACAGTTCTTCCTAGACCTCACACATTAGGGGACAACTGTTGACACTGGAAAATCGTACAAGCTGAAGACGACATTATTTAATGTCAAGCAGAAGGATTTACAAGGCTAGAAGACATTACAGAATCTGGAAAGTATTTAAAAATCTCTAAGGTCTAAGGAAAAATCAAATTTGAGCAAGTCATAAATGCTTTTGCATGCATTATCCTTCGTGAAGAGTGCATTTTCATGCCTTGTGACCTAAAATGCGCACAATCTTGGGAGTGGTGAAATGTCACTTTCTAGGACCACACAAAGCACACTCCAAGACAGTGATTCCTCACTTGAAGCCGTCTAAGGACAGCCACCAAAGCCTCCTTAAAATTCCAGTGAGCACACAATGGAATATTTGGAGCACAGAAAGGTATCACCCCCCTCTCTTGAGTCACCATCCACAATGTACCAAGAGAGGGAAGGAGGATTTGAATTCTCCTATATAAGGCCACCATGAGATGAAGAATGGGTGAACACATTGTTATGCTTGCCAAAATTTCCCAAGAAATACAAGCAGTGTGTGATATGGACCTGAAGATAGAGGGGAATCAATTGTTGGCCATCCAACAAGTTCAGTCCACTAGAGTAGAGAGAGGGAGACTTTGCACCGAGGCAAGGTTGGGGTGAAAACATCCTTGCATCGAGACTTAGAACCCATGTTCTAATGGGCCTTTGGCAAGAGGGTAAAGTTTCATCCTTATTTCGTACTAGCACTCAATAAGAGGGGTCGAAGAGCCATCGTTCGTATTACTGTAGATGTTTGAATCTATTCAGAGCTTGTGTTTATTTGTTTTAGTTTTAGTTTATATATGCATGCTATTTATCTATCTAGTATGTTTATGATTCCAGCTTGTTCCACTAACTTGCTTGACTCCACTTCTTTTTCTATCTGTTACCAATAACTTAAGTGGGTAGACCACACCCCTTAAGTTGGAGTGATTTCATACATACGTGCACCAAACACACTCAAATAGGTCATAAAAACTTTAGACCCTTTCCAAGGTCCAATATTTATGTAAGATATAGACGATGTCGAGGATCCTAACATGTTTGACCAATTATATTAGCTCACTGTTGGGAAAATGGAGGACTACATCGATCTGGTGAAAGCTGGTTCCATTAGTTGGAGAAGAATTCCAAGTACTAAGGTCGACTCAAATGTTTTGATGGATGACTAGCAACAAGGAGATCATGAGCTACATTCTCACCACTACGCAGTTGTTCGCTACATTTGATGGATTGGTACTGAGGTATCCGAATATCCTACTTTTAGTGGTACTGGATCTGTTGTAACTTTTCTTAAATAAGTTAATTCCAATATTGAATAAGGTCAAAAGATCCCTTTTATGGATGTTTCCTTTCATGTGACCCCTACGAGATGGTGGGGAACCCATCACTACCACCTCCAAGATTGGGGAACTACTAAGGTTTCCATGTTTTGTATATTTTCTTCTCTAGAGATTCCCTTTAGCAGAATTCCTATATATGATGGATACACCGGTCTGAAAAAGCATGTAAAAAACTGTAATTCTGTTTGGTCAAATTGGCTTACCATCTATGATGTGGCCACACCAACTCATTCATACATTAGGAACTCTCCCACAAGACTATTATCTGAAGGAGGAAATGAAGAGGCAACCAATAGATTGGGATATATTGGTAGCTCATTTTTGTAGGGATTTTTCATTCTCATATGCAGATGCAAGGATCGCTAAAGCCTTGAAAGCTATTAAAAGGGTGTTATTCCCTTTTGGAAAAGTTATTGAGGAATGTAGCAATTATTTGTATTTGAAATCTTGAGAGTGTATGGTGATAATTGCAAGTGAAATGATTATGGTTTTAAACACTTATGTCAATTTCATTAACACATTAACATACTTTAAAAATTTAGTCTTTTAGAAAATGAAGAGGACATTAGTACCATAAAAATATACGCAAGACATCAAATGATGAAGGATTTCACCCCTCCTTGGCTACATCTCCTGGTCCAAATTCCAATGTTGGGCCTCTTTCATTATGCTAAAAAATTTGTGTTTACATTAAGTTACAATGCTCAAAATGCTAAAAATAATGTCTCCAATGGCTCCAAAACAGTAAAAGACCCCTAATTGGGTTCTTTCTGCACTCGAAAAGGTAAAAAAATGACTGAGTTATGATCCAATGAAGTTTTCTGCTAACTATCCTACAATTCACACTTTTCTGCAATATGTTCTACAATTTCTGCCTTTTTTGGCCACGTGAAGCGACAAATTCACCCCGTGCCTATAAGATTCCCACTCCACCTAGTGAAATTTGTCGCCTCTGTAAATTGGCTCGATCGGCCCATGACCCACTAAAAACACACCACTTGGCTGATTCTCCATCATTGATTTCATAGTTTGAACAACCAACTCCTGTCGGTGGTGTAACTCGGGTTGTTGACCTGGGTTGAGCGTTGTGATTGAGTCTCTGGTATGGGGTTAGCGGGGACCCTGCCCAAGGAAGGTTCCGCTCCCCTCCATATGGACAAACTGTGGCATAAAATGTTTGGGCACTATGGCATGTGTTCACCATAGCCCTGACTACTAGAGTCCAAACCTTAACCTCTGCAAACCCCAACCATGGCAACAAAATTTGGAATATGTGATCATCGTCGAACTTTAACTGCCAGGTGAAATGATTAGGAATTTAAACACTTATGTCAATTTAATTAACACATTAACATACTTTAAAAACACAGTCTTTTAGAAAATTAAGAGGACATCATTACCATAACAGTATATGCAAGACATCAAATGATGAAGGAGTTCACCCCTCCTTGGCTACATCTCCTGGTCTAACTTCCAATGTTGGGCCTCTTTCATTATGCTAAAAAATGTTTGTTTACATTAAGTTACAATGCTCAAAATGCTAAAAAAATGTCTCCAATGGCTCCAGAATAGTAAACAACCCCTAACTAGGCTCTTTCTGCACTTGAAAACGTCAAAAACTGACTGATTTATGCTCCAATGAAGTTTTCTATTAACTGTCCTACAATTCACACTTCCCTACAATATTTTCTACAATTTTTGCCTTTTTCGGCAACGTGAAGTGACAAATTCACCCCATGCCAACGAGATTCCCACCGCACCTGGTGCAATTTTTCGCCTCCTTAAATTGGCTCGGTCGGCCCATGACCCACTAAAAACGTGCCACTTGGTTGATTCTCCACCGTTGATTTCAGAGTTTGAACAACCAATTCTTTCTAGTGGTGTAACTCAGGTTTTTGACTTGGGTTGAGTGCCATGGTTGATTCTATGGTATGGGGTTAGTGGGAACCTTGCCCAAGGCAGGTTCCGCTCCCCTTCGTATGGACCAATTGTGGCATAACATGTTTGGGGACCGTGGTATGTGTTCACCATAGCCCTGACTACTGAAGTCCAAACCTTAACTTCTACAGACCCCAACCATGGCAACAGACTTTGGAATATGTGATCTTCGTCGGTTGATTTATGTGTTATTTGGAATTTTGTTATAGCGCATGTAATATATTTTGGATCCAAGGTTAACCCCTGACCTTGGTTGGTGGATCGGGCTCTAGGGTTAACCCTTGTCCCCAATTTTGAATTTGTCAACCATTAAAGTTTAAATACAAACTTTATACCATAGTAATTAAGAACCAATGTAGTAGAGACAGTGGAAGGTTTGGTTGGAATGTAGTTGGTCATGCGTTCGATTCTTGCAGGAGTTGATCGGCCTCAAATAAAAACTTGATTAGCCATTAGGAGGCCACATGGCAATGAGGGATTGGCCCACATGGCTCCTCCTAATTGGTCCACCCAAAATCAAATGAACCAATAAAAAAATGAATTACAACCAACCATAATATTCCAAGTGTCGATCACCCACAGGCTGATGTAAGACCGAATCATGGTCTATTCAACGTACGGAATACTGTCTAGGCATCCTTGCAAACCCATTTTTTAAAATTTTAATTGTTTCCCAAATCGAACAGAATACGATATCAGGAGCATCCTATGTCAGATTTGAGTGAAACAAGTTTCTTTGGATTGAGGGCGATGAGATATATGCTTTGGCGCTAGTTTCGAGCCAATATGAGCATTTTTAATTCTGAGCATTTTCTTGATCCACCGGATCATTCCTCTGCACTAGAATATTTTGGACACCAAAAGATCAATTTTAGTTAACAAAAATATGAGGGTAAAGTTCCCTCACCCTTTCAATATCAATCCATTTGGATTTTCTTGGATTTGTTCCCTTGAGCCCCACACGAAGGTACTCCACGTTCCCTCGTTTTGAAGTCCTTTTTTTTTCTATCAAGGATGGTGTCATACTGCAATTATTCAATATATTCAAGTGAGAAATTTTCAATTGAAGGAATCTGAACGTTCTCTCCTTGATCTTCACTCAAAGGAGGCTCATAAAATCTTAAATTATCAACATTAACAACTGCATAAATTTACATATATGAAGGAAAATCCAACCTTAAGGAATTATTACCAATATTTCTAGAATTCGGAATGGATCATATCGAATTGGTTTCAAATTTTTACCTTCTCCTTGGAGTATCTCTTTGCTAATGTGATGCCAAACTTCATCACTGACTTAGAAACTGCGATTCATACGATGCTTATCATGTCTTGTCTTGTACTTGACGTGACTCTTCTCCAACCAGTCTTGAACTGTTTGATGTATCAATTGAACTTGTTCAATGAATCTTTTGGCTTTCTCTATGTCAATATGACTATCAATAGAAACATATTTCCTAAAGATAAAATCTAAAGGAGAATTGGGCAAGTATCCCAAGCATGCCTCAAATGGCGATGTTTGAGTCGATGAATGCTTGCTCTGATTGTAACCATCCTAAATATAGTGAAAAATGTTCATCCCAAAACTTAGGATGCTTGCTACAATACCCACAAAGAAGATGTATCACCATTCTATTCATCAACTCTGTTTGGCCATCTATTTGCGTATGGAATGTTGTACTCTTTTTGAATTTTGCATCCATCAGTGCCCACAAGCTTGACCAAAAGCTCCTGACAAAGCGAGAGTCTTGATAACTAAAAATGGATGTGGGAAACCCAAAATGTACCCATACATTCTGAAATAATAACTAAGCAGTCTGTTCAGCTATAACCTGCTTTTTACAAGGCATCAAAATACAGATTTTGCTGAATCTATCCATAACTACATAAAGATAATCATGACCTCTCCTAGACATAGGTAGACCTCTTACAAAATCCATAGGAACACTCTCCCAAGGACAAGAAGGTACTGGAAGTGGTGTATACAATCCCAACTTTCTATTGCTAGGCTTACTGAAAACACATAATGAACATCCTCTTACAGATCGTGACACACTTTCAAGCATACAAGGCTAGTAACAATGCCTCTGTAATTGTGCCACTGTCTTACCTACACCGAAATCACCAACAATAAGAGAAGTATGCACTTCCCTTATGATGTTGACTCTCTCTCCCTGTGGAATACAAAGCTTTCCAAGATGGTACAACGAGTTATCATGCATATGATAATCCAATTCCTCTACTTGGTTACCGTGACACAAATTCACATATACATCTTTGAAATCATTATCTAAAGCATATTGCTCAAAATAGCTCTCATGCATAACAAAAATATGCTTATAAATAATGGATGCACTAACAATTGGTCTAGAAAGAATATCAACAACCTTCTTATAGATACATTTCTTATACCTTATCACCAAGTGGAATTGTTGAAGAAATCCCATCCATCGAAAGTGCCTTGCTTGTTGTAGCTTTGTTTGTGATTGCAAGTATTGCAATGGTTGATGATCCATGTGAATGATTGTTTCCTTAACCATCAAGTAGTGTTTACACATTTTCACACTTTGCACCAATGCATACAATTCTTTATCATATGTAGGATAGTTAATCATTGCACCATTAAAAGTTTCTGAATGAAAATAGATGGGCTTACCATGTTGCATTAGGATTGCGCCCATGGCATAGTCGCTTGCATCAATCTGTATCTCAAATGACTGTCTCAAGTTAGGAAGTGCAAGTACACGAGCTGAACTGATCTTTTCCTTCAATGCATCAAATGCTTTTTGTTGTTTGCCTCCCCACTAAAAAACCTTCTTCACGCCTTTTAATGCATGCAATGGAGTTGTGATAAAAGAAAAGTTAACAATTAACTTTCTCCAGTATTGGGATGCTCCCAAAAAAATTCTAACCTCTGTCACTATTTTGGGCCTTGGCTAATTCAAAATGACATCAGCCTTGGAGGGTTCTATCTTCAACTCACCTCCTCCAAAAATACGACTCAAGTATACTAAAGTAGTTTTTCCAAATTCACATTTTGACATCTTTAAAAACAAATGTTCTTTCTTCAAGACATCTAATACTTGCTTAACATGCATGACATGTTCTTCACGAGACTTGCTAAAAATAAATATGTCATCTAAGTATAGTATCACAAAGTCATCTAGAAAAGCCCTCAATGCATCATTCATCACACGCATTAAGGTAGCTGGAGAATTACAAAGCCCAAAGGGCATAACCAACCATTCAAACGAACATTGCTTTGTTTTGAATGTTGTCTTCCATATGTCTCCTTCAACGATCCTAATTTTAGGATAACCACTCCTAAAGTCCAACTTAGTGAAATACACAACATATTTCAATTGATCAAGTAAATCATAAATTATAGGAAGAGGGTAATAGTTCTTTACCATAATCTTGTTCAATGCACGTATGTCCACATACATGCACCATGTTCCATGTTTCCTTGGCACTAAAAAAATAGGTGAACCGCATGGCAAAGTACTTGGCCAGATGGTCTCCTTTTCAAACAACTCTTGGATTTGTTTTCTAATTTTTTCATTTTCCATCAGTGACATCCTGTAAATGCCAATGTTATGAAGAGGAAAATCTTGCTGCAATTGGATTTCATATTGGATTCCTCTTTTGGGACACAATCCCTTAGGATGCTGAAACATCTCATCATACTGGTTAACGACCTCAACCAAATCAGATTTCAACTTTGAATCACAACCTTTAAAGGCTTCATTATCGACATCATTCTTGGGTTTGATCATTAGAAGTAAAAAATTCTTTCTAGAGTTAACAAGTCTCTTAATTTTTCCAACATTCACAAGTGAAAGTTTTAGTTTCTTGCGATGTGCTCTAACAATGTATTCAATACCATATTTGAACAAGTGATATTTTCTTTCATGTCGATCAAAGATAACTCCCCTGTCATAAAGATATGGACTTCCCAAATCAATACCACATATGTCTAATGGCACTACATCAAGCTCTATCTCATCATTGAAGTTTGTAGTAATGGCGAATTTCAGTTTGCATTTTCTAGTTACTTGAAACTTTGCATTGTCACACACGCAATCTAAATATTATGTTTTAGGATGTGGAATGGTTTCCAAATTAAAATTTTTGACAATGTTTTCAAAAATGATATTTTCTTGTGAGCCACTATCAAATAGAGTGTCAATCTTGTTACGTTTTGATATGACTCTAATATGGAAAATATCT
The DNA here is from genome assembly GCA_034641835.2 of Pinus albicaulis. Taxonomy (NCBI): domain Eukaryota; kingdom Viridiplantae; phylum Streptophyta; class Pinopsida; order Pinales; family Pinaceae; genus Pinus; species Pinus albicaulis. Next base: position 298,656,392 of record CM076569.1, read on the forward strand.
ATTCCTTATTTTTCACTTTGAGTTTCATTGTGGCTATTTGAAGAACTAGTGCTAGCAATGGATTCCTTACATTTCAATCCCATAGTTGTGACCTTTGTTTCATCTCCCAAATTAGATCCTAAATCATGTTGTGTAGTTGCAACTGTCTTTTTCTTTTCTTTGATGTTAAAATTTTTGGGTCTCATCTCAGGATGAAGTTTCCAACAATGATCTTCATCATGACCATCCTTTTAACAATGCTTGCATGTTAATTTTTCTCCCTCTTTCTTGAGGGAAGTATTCGTCTTCCATTATACTTTGAGTTTACCCTTTCCTTTGTCTCCACCTATAAATGGATTTTTGCTGCCCTCTTGTGGAATATTTTTTCCTCTTGCTTCTATATGTGTTGTTGTACACAAACCTCATCTAAACTTGTATGGTTAAACATGAGAATTTTTAAACACCATGTTAAACACACACATGGTGTATGAGAAAGATAAACACACACACACAAGAGACTCAACACACAATGAAAGATAAGTGTGAGGCTTTCTTATTTTTCCATTATACATGATGTACATTTATAGTACAATGGTGTGACTCTTGGTTTCATATTCCAAGGTCACTTGGACTCCATTGTGACTTTTCGCATTCCACACCTACCCATGTAGGATTAGGTGTTCTGAAAATTCCCTTAATCCGGCGTGTGAGTTCAAGAAGAGAGCGAAGCACAAATATACAAAGTATACATGGCGCGCTTGGGCCTAATCAACTTCCGGAATGTCATAAAAATAGGTGGTTTTGGATGACCAACACCGGAACACAACATTTTTATGTGCCCTTAACCTTCCAAAAATTGGCAAGAAGTCGAAGTTCGCTAGAGGAATTGTCCTCTACAAAAAAGGGAGACCTTCAACCTAAAAGAAGGAGGTCTACACCCGTGATGGTTTAAGGATGACCAAGGGAACAACACCCAGAATGTCAGTTACCATGGAACTCAACCAAAGTCGGGCAAGGTCAAGGCTCGCTAGAGTGAAGTGTCCACCCAAAGAAGGGAGGTCTACAACCCGTGATGGTTTAAGTTTGTCCATCAACCAAAGATGATGGTTTAAGGTTGTCCACCAACCAAAGCCATGCTCATGGGCATCCGTGTCTCTAGCTACATCTCTGAATCTGGAATGACAAATTGTGGCTCAGGCTTGGTTGAACTGCTATGTCTTTGGCTACAACTCTGAACATGGACTGAGAGATTGTGTTCGTGCTCGCTTGATCCTGATGTCGAAGCAGATGACCACCATTTTCCGCCCCCGCTTGTGTGACAAGGTGAGATGATGCATAAAACTCAACTGCAAGTTTGCTCAATATTCTTGAACATGTTCTGACATGTGACTTAAACATCTTCTTGGCTGTTGATGCCCATTGCCAAGAAGCGATCCATCCAAGATGAATCTTTGTTCTTGCAGGAGGCTTGTTTCTGAAGCATCTGTTTGAAGAATGGGTGTGCCGACCACAGTGCTTGCATGGATGAAGATCAAAACAGTGATCTTTCATATGGCCAACTCGATCATAGTGTTGGAATTTTACAATATGTTGTGGAAGTGGAGCATGATTTGGAACAGCTGCAGGTGAATTGTCATACAAGAATCCGGCACTCTGAAATATGATGGGCTTGGTGTAGTCTGGAATATGAAAGGACACATCCTTGTCATATCCAAGACTAGTTCGGTGCTTGTTGTGGACAAGCTCTTCCCAAGGTCTGATGATGGGCTTGAGAAGTGCAGGTTGAACTGCTGCATCTGCATGTAAATCTGCTCTTGTACAAGGAATTGAATATGGATCGACTTCAACTTTACTGACTTGCTGCTGATGGGAGTCCTTCTCAATCTTCTGAACAGAAACAGGTTCAGAATGGCGACTCTTTTGGTGAAGTTCATCTTGTTGAAGCTGAGATTCCAACTGCAAAATCTCAATCTTTTCTTGTGCATCTTTCAAACAATTTTGAATGTTACAAAGAGCATTCTTGGTCATTTTTACCATATCATCAACATTTGAATGAATGAGGTTACTCAACAACTCTAATGCCTCATTGATTTTATCCATTTTTCAACAACTTAGGCTCAAAAAATGAAAGGGTGTCGGCTTCAACCAAAAATGCACCCGTTTACAATGTGATTCAACTTAACTTCAATAAATACAAATGACTCAAGAGAGCTTCCAACTATGGAATTCTCAAAGTACAAAATCTGTTGATTGCAACTATGAAGAAGCAATACAATGTCAGTTCAATACAATATTTCTGCAAAAATATTTTGTAAATGTGCAGCTGAAAACACTATGCAAGAAGCCTTTAAGGCAGCTGATTTTTCTTTCTTCAAAGAGTTGTTTTTCACCAAGAGAAACTCGTCTTCAAATGTCAATTTCTTCAGAAAATCACCGTTATGCCACAAATCACACAATGTCAAATCTACAAATTTTCTCTATGTATTCAGTCCATCTGCTCACGTGTCATTTCCTCTTTTTCTGTTGTTCATATCTCTCTCTGCTCTTCTTCTCTTTGCTGTTTTTTTTTTTAATATTAAAAAAATGAATTTAAACTGGGGGAGGGAAATTTGATTGGAGGAGAGGTAGGGTATTAAATTGGGGGGGGGGGGGGGGCGCGTAAAAAAAAAATTAAAAAATTAAAAAAAAATTGTAATGGAGTTATTAAGAAAAAAAAATTTAAATGCGGGGGGAGGAGATTTTAATTGTGGGAAGGGATTTTAAAAAAAATATATTAAAAAAACGAAATTTAAAAATACATTTTAAAGCGAGGGGAATTAATTTTCATGGGAGGGGAGGAAAGAGGAAAGGCCGAGCGGCCAAGCGAGGGAGAGGGGAGGGTTTGCAGATGAGGATTCGATGGTGTAAGGGGATGGGAAAAACGAGAGGGTAGGGGAACGAGTGAGGAGGGGTAATGTAGGCATCGAGCGGTCAAATGAGAGAGCGTAGGTTGGGGTGTTGAGAGAGGTGAGGAAGGAACGACGTGAGTGGGAGTAACAGATAGCAGTGAGGAAATGGGCAAAGGGAGCGGTGGAGTTTGAGCGGTGTGAAGAGTTGGGTAGGTTGTAGGTGCAGTCCGAGAGCTGGAGAGGGGGGTCGTGGAGAGGGGAGGATGGTGTGATAAGGGTAGGGGAGTCTGCGTAAGAGAGGGAATAAGTGCAGGTGAGGGGAGCTCGAAAGAGAGTCGTGAGGCCAGGGGAGAGGCGACGTGAGCGTGGGCTAAGGTGTGAGGTGAGAGGTGTGGGGAGGTGAGAGGTGTGAGAGGTGGAGCGATAAGGGGAGGGTGGGCCATGAGGTGAGGAGCCCGATGGTTTGTGTGGAGTGAGGGGGCGGGTAATGCAAGGGGAAATTGTGCTATAGGGAGAGGGCGTAGAGGAGTGTGGGTAGGTGTTGTGAGGAGAGGAAGTGAGGCTGCGGTGTAAGAGTTGGCTTTGTGCGTGAGGTATGGAAAGGGCGATGGGTAGGACGAGGGATAAAGTGAATAATGTGATGGATGGTCAATGGTTTGTGCAGGGGGGCTAAAAATCCTGATGCGTGAACCAAATAATTTTTTCTTTTATTTATTTATTTATTTTTTATTTTTAAACAGCAGAGTAGAGAAATCTAAAACTCGAGACTTTAAAACAGCAGTGGGAGATTTCGCCAGAACTGCAAGATTTTATGCAGTAATACACATCAGCAGATTGCAGAAATGAAGAAATTTTCAGCAGAAAAACTCAGAATTCTTTTCCATTAAAAAGCCAGAAACTTCTTCTTCAGAAACCCACTTTAAATAATATTCCAGCAGCTCTTCAAAATGGTGCAGAATTTAAAATGCAGAAATTGCAGGAAAAATGAGCAGTGAGAAAACCTTCAGATGCGCAATGCTGCTTTTCTTCAAAACCACTGCTTCTCTTCTTCAAAACCACTTTCTGAATGCTACCAATTTCTGAATGCGGTAAAATGTATGCTGCAACAATCTCTGAGTGCTGCAAAAATTATCAGAATTTTTGCAGATATGCATAGGCCATAAACACAAATGGCTCACTCAAGGTTGAGCTGGTTATGAACGTATCAGCTCTGATACCATGTTAAAAACCATGTTAAACACACACATGGTGTATGAGAAATATAAACACACACACACAAGAGACTCAACACACAATGAAAGATAAGTGTGAGGCTTTCTTATTTTTCCATTATACATGATGTAAATTTATAGTACAATGGTGTGACTCTTGGTTTCACATTCCAAGGTCACTTGGACTCCATTGTGACTTTTCGCATTCCACAACTACCCATGGAGGATTAGGTGTTCCAACAAGAATTGTATGTCTCAAATAGCTATGAAAACCTCCAATGTATTTTATCAAAGTATCTTGAGATGAAAAATCTACACCCAATATCAATGCTCTCCTTCTAAATGCTTGGGTATAACTTTGCACACTTTGACCCTTTAATTTCCTAAAGTTTTTCCAATCCATGATAGTTTTTTTCATGTAGGCTAATGGATAAAATTGTCTTCTCAATGCAACAACAAAATCATTCCAAGAAGATAAAACCTCACTATGTTTCTTCATGTCCTCTTGAGTTTTGGCTTCCCACCAAATAAGTGTTGCACTTTCCAACCTTAATGAAGAAAGCTAAATTTTGGTCTCATCATCCTTGATCCTTTGTATCCTGAAATACAATTCAAGTTGGCGAACCTAATTATCTAATCTCTCAACATTTACCTCTCCATTATACATAGGAGATTCAAACATTATGTCAAGTTTTAACAGTGGAGTTTTACCATGTCCCTTTGGAGAATGTGGAGGTGTTTGCAAAGGGGTTGATGTAGAAGATGATGATGGTGAAGATGGTGGTGAGGATGGAGGTGAAGAGAATGGTGGAGTCAAAGGTGGTTTATCACCATTCCCTCCATTCCATTTTTTATTCTTGTCCCCATCCCCTCCATCTCCTATTTGAGGCTTATCTCCCTTTGGAGGATTGGAGCTCTCACCTTGCAACATTATGTTTCTCTCTTCATAGAGAAGTTTCACCATTTGGGTCATCTTAAAGAATTATTTTCTAAAAGCCTTCTCATCCTCTAACATATTTTCAGGCTCTCCTTCATGTTCCATGACTGGTGAAGCTTTTATTTCAAATTGAGGTGAAATTTTTGGTGGAGATTGTAGAAAATGTGCTCTCCTTATCCCATACCTACCTTGAGGACTTGAAACCACAAGCTTTCCTTCTCCTCACTTGAGCTTCAACCTTGTAAGAATCAGAAACACTTGCAAAAAAATTAAACCCTCAAAGCAACAAAGAACCAAAGATTTGAGACCAAACTGATATGTATTTGAAAGCTTGAGAGTTTATGGTGAAAATTGCAAGTGAAATGATTAGGGTTTTAAGCACTTATATCAATTTCATTAACAAATTAATATACTTTAAAAACTTAGTTTTGCAAAAAATGAAGAAGACATCAGTACCATAATAGTATACACAAGACATCAAATGATGAAGGAGTTCACCCCTCCTGGGCTACATCTCTGGGTCCAGCTTCCAATGTTTGGCTTATTTCATTATGCTATAAAATTTATGTTTATATCAAGTTACAATGCTCATAATACTAGAAAAATGTCTCCAATGGCTCCAGAACAATAAAAAACCCCTATATGGGCTCTTTCTACACTTAGAAAAGGTCAAAAACTAACTAAGTTATGCTCCAATGAAGTTTTTTGTTAACTTTCCTACAATTCACACTTCTCTGCAATCTTTTCTACAATTTCGGCCTTTTGCAACCACATGGAGTGATAAATTCTCCCTGTGCCAACGATATTCCCACCGCACATGGTTCTATTTTTCGCCTTCATAAATTGGCTCGATCGGCCCATGAACCGCTAAAAACGTGCCACTTCGCTGGTTCTACACTGTTGATTTCAGAATTTGAAAAACCAATTCCCGCCGATGGTGTAACTCGGGTTGTTGACCTGGGTTGAGCATTGTGGTTGAGTCTGTGGTATGGGGTTAGCAAGAACTCTACCCAAGGTAGGTCCTGCTCCCCTTTGTATGGACCAACTGTGGCATACAATTTTTTGGGACCATGGCATGTGTTCACCGTAGCCCTGACTGCCAGAATCCAAACCTTAATCTCTGTAGACCCCAACTGTGGAAAAAAACATTGGCATATGTGATCACCATCAAACTTTAACTATCGGGCCCCAACCAACCCTCGCTCTAGACTTTGCGTATATTTTATTATATGGTTTTTTGTATGGTGTATGCACCATTGCTCCATCGGTTGATTTATGTATTGTTTGGACTTTAGTTATAGCACATATAATATAGTTTGGGGCCAAGGTTAACCCCTGACCCTGGTTGGTGGACTGAGGTCTAGGGTTAACCCTAGTCCCCACCTCTAAACTTGTTGACCATAAACGTTTAAATACAAAATTTAGACCATAGTAATTAAGAACCAATGTAGCGGATGTGGTGGAATGTTTGGTTGGCATGTAGTTGGTCATGCATTTGATTCTCATGGGGGCTGCTTGGCCTCTAATAAAATTTTGATTGGCCATTAGGAGGCCTCGTGGCAACCATGGATTGGCCCACATGGCTCTTCCTAATTGGTCCACCCAAAATCAAATGAACCAATAAAGAACAACAAATTCCAACCAACCATAATATGCCAAGTTTCGATCACCCATAGATTGATGTAGGACCCAATCACCTTTCCCATTCATGGCCTATTTGGCATACAAACTGTTGACTAGGCATCCTTGCAAACCCATTTTTCAAAATTTTAGTTGTTTCCCAAATTGAACAGAACACGATATCGGAAGAAATTTTATTATTTTAATTTTTATTGGCTAGACATCTATAATTGTTGTTGGATTTTTCTCTCACTAATCCCAAGAGCCAAATTTTCCCTTCCTCATTTTCTGCTAGTTAATCCTTTGCATAGGAGAAAGTTTCCCTTCTCTTAACATTTTCAGTGTAAAATTATTATTCTTTGATTTTTTTTCAAAATATTGTTAAGACATTATTCTTGAATTTCTTTAACGAGTATCGAAAAAAGTGCTTTTGCGACCCAATTCATTTACTTCTTTCGGTGAAAGTTTCCATTAGCATTTTCACTATTGCGACACTTAACTTCTTTGAGATTTATGTCACAAGGGTGGGCACATTCCATGAATGCCAAGGCTAGGGAGCTTGGAGAGCTTGTTCTATAACTGAAGCCAATTTCCATTGGTAAGCACCGCAATGTCTGTATGCTTCTAACGGTAAGACATTGAAGAAATTATGTTAGTTGAAGCATTTTTCCAACATTTATGAGAGAGTTTCTTAGAGCACGAGTCGTAAGATTTTCAGAGTGCCACTTAGGTAAAAAACTAAATGATTTTATGTAAAAATCTTGTAAGTGAATTGGAAAGGCCAAAGGCTTGAAGCCATTTTTTGAGATTTCAATTTTCTTTTTTTTAGTAAATACTACTAGACTAATATGATTATTCCAATGTTGTGTGGGAGGGAGCAAAAATGGGGCATCCCCAGTTGGACTATTTTTGTGTTGATCCACAAATCAATTATGCTCAGTTTCATTCAAACTTCATTTTTTTTTGGATTATATGCATAGAATTTATGCTTTAGTCTTTGTTTGTGCATAGAGAAATTAAGTGTATTAGGAGTTATAATAATAAATTTCATTTAAGAGTAAGATTTATGTAATTTAAGCTTTCCTGTATTGATACTTAAACTTGGTTTGGTTTTCTAGTTACATTTTTTAATAATAATGTAGTTTTCTAAAAGTTTATTTTATTTTATTTTAGGTATAGTGGAACATAATTATTATGAATATAAATTTTTTTTTAAATATTTAATAAAGTGTATTAAGAGTCCTGGTAATAAGAAACTTCATTTTAGAGTAAGAGTTAGTATTTTGTAATTGAAAGTTTTTTTGAGATAGTGCTTAAACTTTTTATGTTGATTTTGTTTTTTTGGTTATATTATTATATCTATGCCGCATGTGGTATTAAGAATTCTGTGTTTTTTTTTTACTAGATATTATTTAGGTTCTTAACGTTCATATATCATGTAAAACAATTTGAGAATATGACTTATTTGAAAAGATTTGATGTAGAAATATCATTAAATATGTCGATTTTGCTCTTTAATTCATATTTAAATTTCATTTTTCCATATGTAAAGAGTAAAATATATCAAATTCTATTGATTTCAAAGATTTTAATCTTTCATATTATCATTCAGAGTGTGAGATTTTATTAAAATGGCCATTAAAGTTTTTAACAAATTTCCCACCAATGAGAAATTATTGGTCTACATATTATTATATATCATAGGACAAATTAGAGAACAAAACACATTTTGGAAAATTGTACATTCATGTTGTGTAGTCAATTGAGGAAAGCACATTTTGGCAAATTGTACATTCATATTGTGTTTTCAATTGAGGTAAGCACATTTTGGAAAATTGTACATTCATGTTGTGTTGTCAACTAAGGTTCACAGACAATGGGGATTCTTAATCATTTTTGAAAATTGTACATTCATGTTGTGTGCTCAATTGAGGTTTAGGGACATTGGGGATTGTTGGAACATATGCAAGTGTTTGTTTTTTAAAATTTTATATGGCTAATGATTGTTCATGCCAACCAAAGTAATGAAGGCCATTATTTTTTACTTCAATTTAGTTATATTTAAACTAAGCAGCGAGTACTTGTTACTATGTAGCAGTTGTTATTGAACAAAAATGACATCTATCATAGGATTCCAAGGATGGAGTTTAGCAAGAGAATTGAGGTTGTGGTGCAATGACTATGTGTGGAGGTTTGGTCCCCACATGTCCTGTTGTCCAATCATGGGAAGAATTATTTACCCAGGGATGGAGTTGAGTTTAGAAAGATAATTAAGACTGTGGTGCAATGGCTATGTGTGGAGGTTTGGTCCCCACATGTCTTGTTGTCCAATCATGGGAAGAACTATGTACCCTTGAAAACTGCTCCAGACATTGTAATATTTAAAAGTAATAAAAATAAATAAATTGTAATATTTCATTTCCATTTTTTTCCTCAATGTAAAAGTAGATCTTACCTCTAACATGGACATTTCTCTCTTGCACCTCTTGTCCTGTGTCTTATTGGTCTCAAGTTTAAATATAGAATCGACTTTGGTGATACTGGAATATGCATAATAGTTACAAAACATATTAGTATTAAAATATGTTTCATTGGGTATTTTGTGGGAATTTATAGGGGATCTAAGAAAGGGTTTGAGTAGGAAGACATAAAACCCTAGTAATGGAGGATAATATATTCATAATATCCATAAAGGTCTAAGATATGAGATATTTGGAAGCACAATTCATAGCTATAACTCATATTGTGAGTCTCCTTGTGGAATTTGTAACCAATAAGCTTTAGTTCATTGTAGAAGATGGAGGTTTCAGCTTGGAGGTCAAGTATGAGGGAAAATTGGAGGATTGGAAAGGAGAGAAAGAATCTAAGAAAAAAAGTAGAAAAATAATAACTAAGTTTAAGCTCTATGAACAATTATTATTCCTCTTCAAAATGGAAAAAATAGATACATTAGACTTTAACCTGAGATCATTAATTTGAAATTGAATCACTAGTTATGGCAGTTAAAAGGTTTACTTCATCATTTACCACATAGATGAGAAACAAAACTATTTCATTTGTTCATTTTAATTAATTCAATATTATATTTTGTTATTAGTATTACATTAGGATACTTATAATATAAATGAGTAATTCATTCAAAATATATATATATATATATATATATATATATATATATATAAACTCTAACCTTAAAAATATATATTTAAATTTTCTATTTAAAATAGATTATACCAGAAATGTAACCATTATTAAATTTTCTATTTAAAATAGATTATACCAGAAATGTAACCATTATTAAAAAAAGAAAAAAGAAAAAGTGTATTGAAAGAACTTTTAAAAAAATCTATCTTAATTTATCTATACTCTAACCACTCATATTTATATTATTATAATCTTTATAGTTGATAATGAAATTATAATTTATTACTATTAAAATGGCTTATTAAAGTTTTTAACAAATTTCCCACCAATGAAAGCTTATTGGTCTACATATTATTATATATCATAGGACAAAATAGAGAACAAAACACATTTTGGCAAATTGTACATTCATATTGTGTAGTCAATTGAGAAAGCACATTTTGGCAAATTGTACATTCATGTTGTGTTGTCGGTGAGGTAAGCATTTTGGAAAATTGTACATTCATGTTGTGTTGTCAAGCAGGGTTCACAAACAATGGGGATTCTTAATCATTTTGGAAAATTGTACATTCATGTTATGTGCTCAATTGAGGTTTAGGGACAACTTTGGGGATTGTTGGAACATATAAGTGTTTGTTTTTTAAAATTTTATATGGCTAATGTGTGTTCATGCCAACTAGTAATAAGAGCCATTATTTTTACTTCAATTTAGTTATATTTAAACTAAGCATAGAGTACTTGTTCTTGTGTATATTGTTATTGAACAAAAATGACATCTATCATAGGATTCAAGGATGGAGTTTAGCAAGAGAATTGAGGTTGTGGTGCAATGACTATGTGTGGAGGTTTGGTCCCCATGTCTGTTGTCCAATCATGAGAAGAATTATTTACCCGGGGGATGGAGTTGAGTTTAGAAAGATAATTAAGACTGTGGTGCAATGGCTATGTGTGGAGGTTTGGTCCCCACATGTCTTGTTGTCCAATCATGGGAAGAACTATGTACCCTTGAAAACTGCTCCAGACATTGTAATATTTAAAAGTAATAAAAATAAATAAATTGTAATATTTCATTTCCATTTTTTTCCTCAATGTAAAAGTAGATCTTACCTCTAACATGGACATTTCTCTCTTGCACCTCTTGTCCTGTGTCTTATTGGTCTCAAGTTTAAATATAGAATCGACTTTGGTGATACTGGAATATGCATAATAGTTACAAAACATATTAGTATTAAAATATGTTTCATTGGGTATTTTGTGGGAATTTATAGGGGATCTAAGAAAGGGTTTGAGTAGGAAGACATAAAACCCTAGTAATGGAGGATAATATATTCATAATATCCATAAAGGTCTAAGATATGAGATATTTGGAAGCACAATTCATAGCTATAACTCATATTGTGAGTCTCCTTGTGGAATTTGTAACCAATAAGCTTTAGTTCATTGTAGAAGATGGAGGTTTCAGCTTGGAGGTCAAGTATGAGGGAAAATTGGAGGATTGGAAAGGAGAGAAAGAATCTAAGAAAAAAAGTAGAAAAATAATAACTAAGTTTAAGCTCTATGAACAATTATTATTCCTCTTCAAAATGGAAAAAATAGATACATTAGACTTTAACCTGAGATCATTAATTTGAAATTGAATCACTAGTTATGGCAGTTAAAAGGTTTACTTCATCATTTACCACATAGATGAGAAACAAAACTATTTCATTTGTTCATTTTAATTAATTCAATATTATATTTTGTTATTAGTATTACATTAGGATACTTATAATATAAATGAGTAATTCATTCAAAATATATATATATATATATATATATATATATATATATATAAACTCTAACCTTAAAAATATATATTTAAATTTTCTATTTAAAATAGATTATACCAGAAATGTAACCATTATTAAATTTTCTATTTAAAATAGATTATACCAGAAATGTAACCATTATTAAAAAAAGAAAAAAGAAAAAGTGTATTGAAAGAACTTTTAAAAAAATCTATCTTAATTTATCTATACTCTAACCACTCATATTTATATTATTATAATCTTTATAGTTGATAATGAAATATAATTTATATTATTAATATTTTATAATTGATAATGAAATAGAAAAAACAAAGTTGATCATTATACACTTCATATTTGTTTAAAAAAAATGATTGCATGCACAGTATAGAAAATGTATATTAAAAAAATCTATCTATACATCTTTCATATTTAAAATTCCTAGAATATAACTATTTAAATATAAATCTCAGCCGACACTCACGCAAATGGCCATGTAAGGCAGAATCATACATCAAGACAAATGATACAATTTCAATAACCAATCGTATTGTTCACATTTCATTATCCTTAAAGCAGAATAACTAACCCATGCGTACGAACGTAAAAACATTTACGATCCTGAATATAAAATATTTAAACGAAGGGGAATATTCAGATCTGGAGAGGAATATTCAGATCTGGATGGTTACAGCGCATAAATTATAAAAACCAGCAACTCTTTCACTTCGTGAATTGCAATCCATTGCTCGGTTGATGGCTGAAGCAAATAGAAAATCAGATGACGAGGCACACCAATAATACCACTTACAAAAATCTGGTACACCAGCAGTACGACTATGCAGCACACTTAAATAGAGTGAATATCTCTTGGAAGAAAAACAAAAAAAGTTCAAGCATTTTTTTAGCATCATATATCAACATGGTTATTTTGTGCTCTACTTATAGTCTTATTAGTCCTGCCCCTTCGGGGCTGGGGGGACTCTTATATCCGGTTTGTTAGACT
>CM076569.1:298669063-298812796 GCA_034641835.2 Pinus albicaulis
TATATTATTAATATTTTATAATTGATAATGAAATAGAAAAAACAAAGTTGATCATTATACACTTCATATTTGTTTAAAAAAAATGATTGCATGCACAGTATAGAAAATGTATATTAAAAAAATCTATCTATACATCTTTCATATTTAAAATTCCTAGAATATAACTATTTAAATATAAATCTCAGCCGACACTCACGCAAATGGCCATGTAAGGCAGAATCATACATCAAGACAAATGATACAATTTCAATAACCAATCGTATTGTTCACATTTCATTATCCTTAAAGCAGAATAACTAACCCATGCGTACGAACGTAAAAACATTTACGATCCTGAATATAAAATATTTAAACGAAGGGGAATATTCAGATCTGGAGAGGAATATTCAGATCTGGATGGTTACAGCGCATAAATTATAAAAACCAGCAACTCTTTCACTTCGTGAATTGCAATCCATTGCTCGGTTGATGGCTGAAGCAAATAGAAAATCAGATGACGAGGCACACCAATAATACCACTTACAAAAATCTGGTACACCAGCAGTACGACTATGCAGCACACTTAAATAGAGTGAATATCTCTTGGAAGAAAAACAAAAAAAGTTCAAGCATTTTTTTAGCATCATATATCAACATGGTTTTATACTTTGCTCTCCTTGTTTATTAATGTGTAGGTAGTATATGTCATTCATTAGATTTAAATAAGTATAAATTTAATTGTAGCATATATTGTCCCCGTCTAATAACAAAAATAACGTAAAGAAATATTGGTTGCCCAACAACACACTTGTTTTGAAGGAGATCCGTTACAATTTCCCACATATAAAAACAAACTTCGACAAGTAAATACCCATTCTTCCCTCTAGATATAACGCAGCCTTCCACATGTAGATACGCAGTCTTCCCTCTGGATATTAACGTGCCACTTGGATAAAAATTATGTGATTCTCAATTCGTCCCCCGATCTCCACAAGCCTTCCGGTGTGTGCCTAGTGCCCGTCTCCTCATCAAAAACTTCCGCGCTTCTTTCCACTTGACAGTGTTGAAAATCCCTGTTGGATCCACTTATCATTCTGAAAGGCAATATTTGACAAATTCGACAAAATAAAGAAAAATTAAACAATGAATATTCAAAGAGATTTATACAAGTTATATGTTTTTTTCATAGTTATCAAGTTTGAATGAATAAGAATTCGAATTTGATTTGATATGGACAAAATGAAAAACTTGCATTTATAAATAAAATTTGATTATCTAAAATTCAAAACAGGAAAAATTGGAAAATATATATCTTATTATTATTAGAAATGTTTTTGTTTTGTTTTTGTTTTTATTATTATTATTAAATAATCTAAATTAACAATTTTGACATTCAAAATCTCAAATATTTTTCAAAAATGGTTTTCAATCATATTACACAAGTTGAAAATAAAATTAGATATTAAGATTAGTAAAATTAACTTTTCTTCAATGGAATTGAATGAGATGTAATGGGGAGAACAAACTCTTTAGCATTAAAAAAGAATACATATCTCATACTTATAAAATTGTTAGTTGGTCAATCAAAAGATAGTAGTTAATGTTGTTGTTTCTAATGATATATTTTTAAGTAATTTCTTAATTACTAAATGAAGAAAATATACATCAAAAGTAATCTTTGTACATATCTTATACTTATAAAATTGTTAGTTGGTCAATCAAAAGATAGTAGTTAATGTTGTTGTTTCTAATGATACATTCTTAAGTAATTTCTTAATTACTAAGTGAATAAAGTATACATCAAAAGTCATTTAATTAAAACTTGTTTGTTGTTTTCGTAATTGTTCAAAAAATTTAAAACAATGTAATTTATTTTTCTTCCAAAATTCTTAAAAAGCAAAAATTAAATTCTAGCAAATTTTATTATAAATAAATAATTCAAATTTCATTACTCACTAGTCCAACTTATTATATGAAAAGGAGATTTTGCACTTTAAGACAATAACAAAAAATAAATATTTATTATGAAAATGAAAATTTAATATAGCAATTATTTTTTTCATTTTTATATTGAAATTTTTTATTTTTAATATAAAAATAGAAAAAACATTGTAAAAATTAATAATATATCACCTAAATTTGATGTAAGGAATTTTTTTTTTTTTTTAATCATTAATCAAACCTATATGACAAAACAAATAATCACTTTTGAGCCTTCTTTTTTCATTATTTTCTAACTTAATGCATTAGCCACCAGCCCCTTGTTATCAAATCCCATGCTTGAGGAGACTCATGTGCAAAAAATAGAGGGCTGAATTTGATAACTATTCTTTTTATTATATAATATTCTTAGGAAGAGCTTTAAAACCATGAAATAATCTCTTTTCCACATTATTTATATGGAACAAATAAGACTTTTCTTGTGATGATTTATGACTTTAGTTTATGTGTTAATATAAAAGTAATCCAAAAATAAAAATATTGAGACATATATATTTATTTAAAGTTTTTAGTGATTTAAAAATATAAATATTGAAACATATATATTATTTAGGATTTTTTGTGATTCCATTGCTTTTATATTATTGTGAATTGTGGGCTAGCAGTACATACCACATGCAGTGAAAACAAATTGAGAAAATTCAAAAGCTTTTGATTACAAACAAATTCAAAATTAAAAGTGCAGTTCCTTATGCTATCTTGTTAATTGAAAAAGAAGACTTGCTATGGTGGCCTCATAATGTATTTAAAAAAAATGAGCAAATAGAAGAGGGCAGATGGCCTAAGGTTATGTTTAATGACATATTGTGCAAAAGAAAGAAGATTTGGATGAGACAAAATAACAAATGGTTTACTAAATGGGGCATTTTATTGAGCATTTGTCCCATACAAGAGCCACTTAAAAAAACAATCTGTAGCATATACTATCTTATAACTTCTTCTATGTATAACTTTTATGCCAATAAATATCAGTAAAAACTCCACACAAGTAAGGTAGTCAAGATTAAATAATGAAAAAAAAAAAAATAATGATAAAAATAAAAAGTAAACAGTGAGAATATATATATATATATATATATAATTAATAAAAAATAATAACTTTACTATAATTATTGTAACTAAGAAATTATTGTAAAAAAATTCTATTTTACCATATGATATAATAGAAAATTTCTATTATACTACTTACTATAATTTTTATGGCAAAAAATTCTATTATAATAACTAAATATTGTGAAAATATTCTATTATACCATATAGCATAATATAAATTTCTATTATATGTCATAATTTCTATTATACTACATGCCATGCCAGAAAATTTCTATTATGGTAACAACATAGCATAGTATTATATTATGAAAATGTTCATCGTTACACAACTCTCATATAATTTTAAAAATCAGTAACTATATATAAATAAAATTACTACTATTATACAAATAAAACAAAATAACTAAAAAAATATTTATTTAAAATGCTAAATATTTTCTATGGAATTTTCAAGCATGAGAATAAAACTTCTATATATTTGAATTCCCTCAAGGTGTACGGTTCACATACGGAATCGGACATGGAGTTTAAGCAATATTGGAGGAGAGAGGGTAGTAATTAGTTCCTGATAACAAAGATTCCGTAAAGGGTTTGAAAAAATATTTGCACGAAGCATAAATAAACTAGATTCCGGTTTCTAAACATATTTTTGACGGTTTTAAGTGCTTGTTAATTGGAATCAAATTTTGATTAAATTTTTACCTATCTGATTTTATATAGGTTTCTTATCCCCGCTATCGGAGAGGATTGGCTTTAATTGGAATGGGATCACGAGGAGTTGTTGCAGTGGATTGGCTTTCATGGAAGGAGAGGGATGAGGAACTGTAAGTAATATTTCTTGCCCGCCCACTCATTGTTTTGACAATTTGATATGATAAAATCTTAATTATGATTTTACTAAATAAAAAAGCTGTGAAAGGAAGCTACTATTAACTCTTTAGTATCTTGTATTCGAATTTGTCATACAAATTTAACTGGAATTGGAGGGGCTACTGCGGTGGATTGGTATGGAGTGAAATCAAAATTCTGTGAGTAATTTTTCTTGTCCGCTTGCTAATTGTTTTGAAAATTTGATATGATAAAATGGAGCGATGAATTTTGATATATATATATATATATATATATAAATATGAAAAATCTCGTAAAATCATTTACCAAGTTATATTTTATATTATATTTTGTGTTAGGTATTTTAATTTTTATTAATTTAAATATAATGTTGAAACAGTTAACATCTTCCATTCAAATTTGCTTTAAAAAATTAGTAAATATATTTAGTATTCATGATAAGGGATTCTTGAAATTGATGCCCTAAATTTTGAAGAGAGAACTCTAATTTACTTTTTTTTTTTTTTGTTATTTTCAGAAAGAAAAAAACAAAGATTATATTGGTAGATTAATTTACATGTTCCAATATTGATAGGAAATGGCGCCAAAAATAAATCAGATAAATCTCTTACCTGCCATCGGCAAAGATGTCGCATCTCAGTTTCCTCAAACCAAAGAAGCCGCCCTCCAAATAGCCTTGAAATATGACCTCATCTATGCTCAATCTGGTTATGTTTATACCATCTTTCCTGACCTCTCCAAACCCGGTGGCGCTAACGCCTCGGGGACATCTCACCCTGCCGACGGTATCGTTGGAGCTCTTTCACATACCTATGCTCAACTTCCTATGGGCTATGGTTTCCCTCCGAGAGGGACCAGCACCTCCAGCACTTTCCCCCCTCCAGGTACCATGTATCCAGGATACGACATGCCTCCTCCTTTTGCCCACCCTCTTTCTTACCTCAATGTTGCCCATCCTAACCCTTACCCTTACCCACAACCTGGTGTCCCAGCTCCTCCAGCGTTTGGACCTCTACCTCCCTTGCCTTCTCAACCCCCGCAATAGCAACTACTACCCCCTCCAGGGCAAGTATTTACACAGCAGGGCGCGACTAATCCTCCTTCTTCTCAAAGAAAGCAGAAAGACAATCAAAATCAATCTGCCCCTAGTAATCATGCATCCAATCCTCCAAGTATTGATTCTAACATTTCTAACCAGCCATAGGACTCTCAGCCCAAGCTGGACAGGCCTCTTCGCACCAATAAGCCTTGTTCGTGTTGCGGTGTTTACGGTCATTACACTCACGATTGTCCCCTATTACCACAGATGCAGCAGATATGGGAGTCTCAGGCTATATTGCTGGGACAACATACCTCCCCTACTATTCCCCCCAATGCGGCTACTTCTCAACCAGCCATGTTTACCGATCATTTCCCTCAACAAGGATTCATGGCTACTCAACCCCCTCATGCCCCGGTAACCACTCAACCATCCCCTTCTGGTTCCTCCGATTACCAGATTCTCATGATGACTTCTGACCAACCTCTCACCGTCGACCTTAACCTTCAAACTCGGTCTCGTCAGTACTCCACGCCTCCCGCTCCGTCTGTCCCCGCGTCACCATCTTCAGGTCCTACAGAGCCTCTGTCGACACCCAATGGTCCCTTGTCGATCCCTCAGCCCAAAGCTGAGGTTCATATCAAGATTCCTAAGGGCCCATTATGCCGAAATGCTACTTCTGGTCAAGTTTCCCATTCGTATAGCATAGTAGATGATTTGGCACAATCTCCTGCTGCCATTTCAACACTGGAACTCCCCCAGTCGTGTCCTTCTCAAAGGAAGGCTCTACTATCTGTCATGGGCGCTGTAGATCCTGCTGATGACCAATTAATTGTTTTTTATGTTCGTCAGTCAGACCATCCTCCCCTTCGTGCTTCTGTTGCTTTCCAAATCCCAGTCAAAATCCAAAATGCCAATATCGCTCGGTGTATTATTGATGAGGGGGCATCCACCTGTGTGATGTCTGCTTCGGTTTGGAAACAACTCGGATCTCCTGAGCTGGCCCCTTCCACCATCACCCTTCGTGCATGGGATGGCCATGCCTCCCAGCCCATTGGCATATTCCGTAATTGTCCTATCACTCTTGCAGGAAAGATTGTTTGCGTTGACGTTGAAGTCGTCGATGCCCCTTTTGATTATAACATTATTTTGGGGCGTAGCTACACCTATGCCATGTCTGTTGTCCCATCTGCGGTCCACCACAAGATGTTTTTCCTTCATAATGGAAAGATAGTCACCATTGACCAGTTGACATATCATGAGCCAAAATCTCAGACCTCCCCTGAGTCGACCATATCTTTTGTAGCCAATAAGCAAACCGTCGATTCTTTTACTAGTGTCTCCCCCGGCGTCTACAAAGACTCCTCCTTGCTTGGAACCTTCCCTGGTCTTCCTCCTTCTCTTGTCTCTGATCCCAGCTTAGCAAATGTTTGCATGATGCAATCGTCTCAGGCTGACCTTAAGCAGCCCGCCTCGGCTAGTCAGCAACCTCAACCTTGCCCACAGCAACCTGCTCCTTGCCCTTCGCCCCAGCCAGCCAGACCTCTTCCTTCTGGCCTTTCTTCTACCGTTGGTCCCCAAGAGCCCCTTTATCCTCCAAGGTCAGTCCCACCAGGTCTCAACCCTCTTGGAGCCATCCCCTCTGGCCATTACCTCACTGGTCAGATACCTTTCCTTGCTCCCCCTCTCGGAGTTTATTCGGTCCCCATCATGGCCACTCTCTCCCTCCCCAATTTAACTCTGGGCATACCCGTCTGGTACCTTGACCCTCCAACTGCTACCTCACCCGGTCACCCCAAACCATACCTTGCTTTAACAGCGGCTCAACCGATTCCCTTAGCTTCTTCTGTCACTACTGTGTCATCATCACCTCACCAAGACCATTCTCCTGTTGTGCCAGCTATGGGAAAGAAAGGAAAAGCTCGCAAGGGGGCATCCAAAGACAAGGCCACCCCGACTGACCCTATCCCTCCTCCACCCGCCAAGCCTTGTGCCTTGTGTGATGGTGTCGGTCATGCCACCCATACTTTTCCTGAGTTGCCCCGTATCAAACCCATGGTTAAAGTTGCATTTCCTGAGTCTACGGTTCTTGAATCCTCTGTTTCTTCCACGTTCACCGCCAAGAACCCAAAGATTCTTCGCACTAACAAACCCTGTGCTCTGTGTGGTATCCATGGTCATTATTCTCACCATTGTCCTCACCTCACGCATTACCGAGCCTCTTTAGAGGTCATTCGCGAGTACGAGGTTGAAAAAAATCAATCTGCCTCTCCCATCCTCATGCAGTATGCATCAGGCCAACTCTAGGATCCCCCTGCTCCCATTGACATTCCTCCCCCTGATGTTGAAATGACGAAACTCGCTGCCCCCCTCCTATACCTATCATCATCCGCGCGACCCTCAGAGTACATTCCCTTTGAATCCCCTCCGTCTGTTTTGCTTGATCTCCCTTCAGCAACTTTCTTGGGCTCCACATCATTTGACCATATTTTTACTTGTTCTTCCGTCATCCCCCATGACGATCCGTATGTGAGCCTTTCTTCCCATGCTGATGATTTAGGTAGCTTTGCAGCTTCATGTGGTTTTCCCAACCTTTTCTTTCCCACCCATAACCAGGATGTACCATCCGTACCTATGATGTTCTCCGTAGCATGAGCTCCATCTATTCCTTCCATAGCCCTCATACATCACTCTCTAGTCAGTCTATGAGTCATAGCCATCCTACCCAGACTACTCCCTCCCGTATTTGTCGTTTGATGTCTACCCTTCACTCACGCTACCCTCATTATTCTTCCTCTTCCCATTTCTTGTCTTGTGACACTATTTCGCAAGACCTCCCATCCACACTTTATATTGGCTATGCCGATGGGGCAAGTCGCTATTCCCGGAATCTAGCCTCGGCAGCTTGGGTCATCTTTACCTCCTTGCATATCTTTGTTCTTTCTAATGGGGTCTACATTGGTACTGCTACCAATAATCAAGCCAAATACGATGTAGTACATGGCCTCTTATCCGATGCCCTATCTCATTGCATCCTCCATCTACACGTTCGTTTATATTCCCTGCTTCTTGTCTTACAACTCAATGGTGTTTATCGTGTGCATAACCCTATCCTGTTTAGACGATATTTACGAGTGAAACTTTTGATACGTGAATTTAGATTCATTACTTTCAATCATGTACCTAGAAGACAAAATCACTATGTATATAGCATTGCAAACCATGTTCTAAACTGGCATTTATCACACACAAGACAATAACATTTCAAATCATCAACACAATGCATATTCATAGTATATACCATATAACATGTTTTTAGAGTCCATCTACTCTAATACATATGACATGCCCATAGCATGTTACAAAATACAAAACTAAAAAACTGAGGGGCACCACTTGCCCCTACATACACACTAGGGGGCACCACTTGCCCTACATCTAATCACTCTCTGGAAGATCTCGAGCCAATGGCTCTGCTCCCGCAACTCGTAGATCACGCACAATCTGACCAACCATCGCCATGCGCCGCATGACACCTCACCATTCCGAGGGTAGCCCAATACATAGCTCTATGTACTGGTCTTCTAAGTCTTTCCAACCCCGCTCCAAAACAACGATCAATAGCCCCTCACATCTACGATGGATATCCTCCAGGAGAGCGGTCATATCCTCATTCTATGTCGTTCTTGATCCACTAGCACTTGTAGTTCTTGCTACTACGGGTCGTCCCATATATCCGGTCGGCTTCACTGGAGCTATATCTGCATACTAAAAGTATAAGGATCAGTACCAATATACTATTCACAAACTTTAACATGCACATAAAAGATTAGTTACTTGTCACTTACCATCGGGCCCCCATACTCGACCAGGCGGAAGCGGCAAGTCCGGATCTCCCCAATAACTCATCCCACTATAGGGATAGTCGTCTATTTAGAACGACATCTGATCCCAATGGACAAAGAACTCTGGTTGGAACACCTGTCCGACTTCCCCTCCTCCTCCTCTGTACAGTAGTCACCCCCACCGACGCATCATGGGTTCTCTCAGACCCCCATCAGGTAGCTGTACATGAGGTCGCAAGGTCGAGATCTTCTCAAAAAAGAAGGATAACAATACAGTCCCATAAGCGCAATCATGGTTCACTTGTTGCTTGCAAAGTGACAGCTGTCGTTTCAACGACACCAACATCATCTGGGCCCACCCATAGTAGGTCCCACTCAACACACTCTCTACAATCATCATCTGCCCTCCAATGATGTGATGGAGCGCCTGGCTGCCCAAGATCCGCAACACTGCTACCGCCACTGCACGGGTCTCTAACATCTCTAGATCCCCAATCGATATCCGAGTCCCTTTGACTCGGAGGCCTGGTTGAAAATGTCGCTCTACAAACTCCATGATGTTACACCCCCGTGGTAACACTGGCTGTGTATTTCCCACCATCCCTAATGGTTGGAGACTAGTCAGGAAATACAGATCCTGGAATATTAGCTCAATCCTGTGCCCCTACACTATAAGGACCTCATGATATGGATTCCAATAACTGACAATCCGGGCCAACAAGGGCTCCCCAGCTCTCATAAGAGGGTTCTCCACAAATTTCAGAATCCCAAACCTGGCCAATGCACGACAGACACCTTGATCCGCTTGGATTTCCGACCGTAATGTACCCAGGTCTCTCTCTCTCCACTTGATCTGTATATCTGCCATCTCTGGACAAACACATCATATTTGTCAGTACAGATAGGAAAAACTACATTCAATTATACAAAACATGACTCCCTACCCACAATAGCACTGAAATCACCTTCATCTGACAAGTCGCACTTTTTGGCCAAATCCTGGGACAGGTCGCACTTTTCAGGCCAAAACCTATTTCCCAGGTCACATTTTTTGGCCCAAAAAGTGCGACCCGGCCATAAAGATGAGGGAGGGGTTGTTCCTAAGATTTGGGACCCTAATCTGAACTTTTAATCCATCAAAAACAAAGAGTAGGATTAGACCTCTTACCTGCAACTGACAGATCTCGATTCCAACGGTCGATTTGTCCGCTACGATCGCCACAAGATTTAGGGCCTCCTCTCCTCTCTATATTCACCACAGCTACACAAGCAAATGAATGCATTTGGAGGGAAAATGCCTTATTAGAAGAAAAACCCCTAATTTTTCTTTTGTCTGCTGTGACCAAACCGTAGCCTCATTTGACACACTGTTTGTACCATTGGAAAGCTCTCACCAAGCACTCAACTGGCTATCTGTTAGTTTTTCATGATTTGATACTTCAACAAGACACATTTTCCCCACGAAGGCTCTATTCACTTCTCCTTCAAATCGGATTCCTTCACTTACAACACTTGTATTTGGGGCAACACTTTGCCTCCATACTTGTCCTTGTTTATGTTGATTTTCATCATGAGCTACCCTCTTGTACTCATGTTTTTATGGCCTCCCATTGGACCTTTACTATGTGGCAGCACCATCGCATCACCCTTGTTTAGAGCATCCGAGTTGAGTCATCATTGCATTCATAGAGTCTATCCTGAGCCCCTTTGTACCCTGCTATAGTCCTCCATCCTTCATTGCCTGGTCTCTCTCTCGTGTCACACATGATGGCATTCAGTCCCACTATCCCCTATCCCTCCTGATATTGTGCCATTCGCTGCCAAGTCATCCATGCCCTTGATGCTCTAACAAGGGAAGTCGTCCATCCGCTACTCAGTATCCCCCATTTCATCATCATCATTAGTGTCATTTTGTCAGTCTGTCAGTTGCTCTACTATTTTCTATCATGCCTTAGTTGAGGATCCCTTATTGCCTCACCTATGGCGGATCTCCTTCTGTCGAAATCAGCTCATTCACTCGAGAAGACATGTCTAGAGGGCGGTGTACCTTGGTTCCAGCTTCTACACTTGATCGGTGCCTCAGATCAGGCAAAGGGATTTCTCATTACCCTTTGACTTGATTGTTTCTCAGCTCTAGTTCTTTTCAGCATGATCGAGATCTGTATACTTGATGGTCTAGTGATGAAGTAGCAGATATTGGTGATTCCCGGGTGTGTGTGAGATGTCTCAACCCTCATGAGGGGGTGGCCCTGTAGGTAGCCCCCCACATGCCTGGATGACCTCTTCATTACAGCCTTTGATGCAGCTCCATATATTTGATGATGCTGGCCTTAGCCGCTTGTAGCACCTCTTTGATTTGCATGTATCAGTCAGATTTTGTGAGCCCTTCCCCGTTTACAGGGGGCATTTGGGTTGTATTTGTATCTCATGTACTTAGATATTATTTTATAAGTCCTGGCTATTATCCCAGGCACAACATGTATGTGGGATTCATCATTCTATCTTTTATCTGGCTCGTGTTTATGCCAGCATGTACTTTCTAGTTCGGTTTCTTGTTTACTGGACGCACTATTCTTTTGTACTTTGTCTCGGCGGGCATAGGTATGTCTCCCCCGCCACCTTTAGCACAGGTACCATCTCATAAAAAAGAGACTTGTTGCACTTGTAATTCTCGTCTCCTCAGGGTCTAGTCCTTTAGCACATTAAACTACCTTACATTTCTCTCTCTGACTTCCCCCTCGATGTCTGGTGATTGAGTTCTTACAACGTACTTCGGTCCTCTGATTTTTCTCTCAACATGTGGTGGAGGCAATCTGTTACACCATTTTCTGGTCATCTAACCTATTATCATTAGATGGACCCAAGTACACAATGTAAGACCAATTTTACCCTAAGTAAAATTTCTTTCAATATGTGAAATAACTTAGTAAAACTCATTTATTAAGTTGTTTATGGTCTAAATAGGAAACCCCAAAAGGAAATAATAAACAAATCTATATTTGTTTATATTTCCTTAAGGAATAATTAGTTAAACATCAATTAAATTATTAAACATAACCATAAACATAAATTAGTAGCGCCACCGGGTTTGGGGAGGTCAGGAAGGATGGTATAAACATAACCAGATTGAGCATAGATGAGGTCATATTTCAAGGCTATTTGGAGAGCAGCTTCTTTGGTTTGAGGGAACTATGATGCGACATCTTTGCCGATGGCAGGTAAGAGAGAGCAAAGGAACCAGTCCATATAGATCTGATCTTCAAAGGTGGGAGCTCGATATAAGCTCCTTCTTCTCCACCATTCCTGGACATGAGTGGAAAGGCGGGTCGAAGATGATTGACGGAAAGAAGTCAAGAGTTCGGTACCAGTGTCGTATCAGAGAGGGAGATGGAAATAAGATAAGAAGGCTTGGGCAATGGTCGCAAAGGTGGTATGGGAAGAGGCGGTCTGATCAACATACCATTTAGAAGCCTCGCCGGTAAGTGTGCGTTGGAACAACCTAAGACGGATGGAATCATCAGTACTAGAATTGGATGAACACCACATGTGGAAAGATCGGATATGGTTGGAGGGATCTTCACTAGCAAGGCCTTCAAACTTGGGAATGTCAGAGGGGAGCTTGGTTGGCATACCAGGCCAACTAACATCGTGGCGGATAGGATCGTTGATCAACTGATTGAAATCACGGAGACTGAGACCAGCCATATAAGGAAGCAAAGGGACAGTCGAGGGAGTTCCCATGGTGGTTTCGCTAGTAACAGACCCAACAGTAGGACCAGGATTGCAGCTAGCATTAGGCCCTAAACTAGACATGGTGAAGGTAACAGGGGGAGAACCAGAAGTATGGGGAGAACCCAAAGAATCAGAAGAAGAGTCAGAGTGCAGACTCGGGGGAGGACTAACTCGATGATGGCGGGAGGGAGTAAGTCGACCAACCGGAAATTGAGGGTGAAGGCCAAGAAGTCTCCGGGATAAGCGCCTTGGAGGCGCAATGATGACAGCACAAGGGAAGAAGAAGGACCAAAAAAGGCAGGGAGGTGCAGGATCAAATGACGACGATGTCGAAATAAGGGCAGAGGGGTGCAGTGTCAATTGATTTTAAAGTCTTTGCCTGGCGGTGTTAACCGGGCTCTTCTTCACTTAGGGTCAATCTGTGGCGTGTGTTAATTTTAATTTTTAAACCCAGACATTTTGAGAGTAAAAGAAAAAGTGTGCTGCATAACTGAAAATAAATCTGCAGAGAACAGTAAATAAGGTTGAAATAACATAAAATTAACAGCTAATAATGCATCGATCTAACCCAAGTAGGTGAGTCTCTCAAAACTAGTCTAAAAGCGGGAAACAATCTAGTCAAAACACATGAAAAAGGGGCCAATAGATCTAAGGTCGGGAGGGACAGGGATCTAAAGGAGAGATCTGCTGAAAAGAGGTGCGGAAAACAACAAAGAGACAGAGGCAATGTTGCTGTAACAGAGGAGGAAATCAACTAAAGGTAGAAGGGACAAGGAGGTGACCCTAGAGGCAAACCCAAACAAAATGATATGAGGTGATTTGAAAGGGAGAAGAGTTGATCTTAAAGGGATCTAAAAAGGAGGTATCAAATATGAAAAGAAGAAGGCTGAAACTATGAAAATTCAGACGTCTGAAGCAGTTACAAACTTTTCCACAAAAAGTGGAGGGTACTAAAGCCCTAGGGGAAATATTCCCACTTAGTTGAGTAAAATTGATCAGAAACAGGTCTATACGGGCGGAGACAGAGGCTAGAAAACCTTGACAGAAGCTTCAGAAAAACCCAGAAAATTTGTTGGAAAAGTGTAGGTCGCAGGTTTTGACCTGTTTTCAGTCCAGGTCGCAGTTTTGGGGTAGAAAAGTGCGTCCTCTACGCCAGGTCGCAGGTTTTGGGCCGATAAGTGCGACCTGCAGATCCTGGACTGTCAGCTCAATCCTGTCCCCCTGCACTATAAAGACCTCATGATTTGGATCCCAATAACTGACAATCCGGGCCAACAAGGGCTCCCCAGCTCTCATCTGAGGGTTCTCCACAAATTTTAGAACCCGAAACCTGGCCAATGCACGACGGACACCTTGATCCGCTTGGATTTCTAACCATAATGTACCCAGGTCTCTCTCTCTCCACTTGATCCGTATATCTTCCATCTCTGCACAAACACATCATCTTTGTCAGTACAGATAGGAAAAACTGCATTCAATTATACAAAACATGACTCCCTGCCCACAACAGCACTAAAATCACCTTCATCTGACAGGTTGCACTTTTTGGCCAAATCCTGGGATAGGTCGCACTTTTCAGGCCAAAACTTACTTCCCAGGTCGCAGTTTTTGGCCCAAAAAGTGCGACCCGGCCGTAAAGATGAGGGAGGGGTTGTTCCTGAGATTTGGGACCCTAATCTAAACTTTTAATCCATCAAAAACAAAGAGTAGGATTAGGCCTCTTACCTGCAATTGACGGATCTCGATTCCAACAGTCGGTTTTTCCGCTACGATCACCACAAGATTTAGGGCCTCCTCTCCTTTCTATATTCACCATAGCTACACAAGCAAATGAATGCATTTGGAGGGAAAATGCCTTATTAGAAGAAAAACCCCTGATTTTTCTTTCGCCCGCTGTGACCAAACCGTAGCCCCGTTTGACACACCATCTATGCTGTTGGAAAACTCTCACCGATCACTCAACTGGATATCTATTAGTTTTTCATGATTTGATACTTTACCAGGACACATTTTCCCCACAAAGGCTCTATTCACTTCTCCTTCAAATCGGATTTCTTCACTTACAACACTTGTATTTGGGGCACCACTTTTCCTCCATACTTGTCCTTGTTCATGTTGATTTTTGTCATGAGCTACCCTCTTGTACTCATGTTTTTATGGTCTCCCATTGGACCTTTACTATGTGGCAGCACCTTTGCATTGCCCTTGTTTAGAGCATCCGAGTTGAGTCATCATTGCATTCATAGAGTCTATCCTGAGCCCTTTTGTACCCTGCTATAGTCCTCCATCCTTCATTGCCCATTCCCTCTCTCGTGTCGCACATGATGGCATTCAATCCCACTGTCCCCTATCCCTCCTGATATTGTGCCAGTCGCTGCCAAGTCATCCATGCCCTTTATGCTCTAACAAGGGAAGTCGTCCATCCGCTACTCAGTATCCCCCATTTCCTCATCATCATTAGTGTCAGTCTGTCAGTCGCTCTACTATTTTCTCTCATGCCTTAGTTGAGGATCCCTTATTGCCTCACCTATGGCGGATCTCCTTCTATCGACATCAGCTCATTCACTCCAGAAGACATGTCTAGAGGGCGGTGTACCTTGGCTCCAGCTTCTACACTTGATCGGTGCCTCGGAGTAGGTAAAGGGATTTCTCATTACCATTTGACTTGATTGTTTCTCAGCTCCAGCTCTTTTCAGCATGATCGAGATCTGTATACTTGATGGTCCAATGATGCAGCAGTAGATATTGGTGATTCCCGGGTGTGTGTGAGATGTCTCAACCCTCATGAGGGGGTGGCCCTGTAGGTATCCCCCCACATGCCCAGATGACCTCTTCATTACAGCCTTTGATGCAGCTCCATATATTTGATAACGCTGGCCTTAGCCGCTTGCAGCACCTCTTTGATTTGCATATATCAGTTAGATTTTGTGAGCCCTTCCCCATTTATCGGGGGCATTTGGGTTGTATTTGTATCTCATGTACTTAGATATTATTGTATAAGTCCTGGCTGTTATCCCAGGCACAACATGTATGTGGGATTCATCATTCTATCTTTTATTTGGCTCGTGTTTACGCCAGCATGTACTTTCTAGTTCGGTTCCTTGTTTACTGGACGCACTATTCTTTTGTACTTTGTCTCGGCGGGCATAGGTATGCCTCCCCCGCCGCCTTTAGCACAGGTACCATCTCATAAAAAAGAGACTTGTTGCACCTATAAGTCTCGTCTCCTCAGTTTGTAGTCCTTTAGCACATTAGACTACCTTACATTTCTCTCTCTAACTTCCCCCTCGATGTCTGGTGATTGAGTTCTTACAACGTACTTCGGTCATACGATTTGCTCCTAACACTCGTACGCTGGGGGGGCGATCTGTTACACCATTTTCTGGTCATCTAACCTATTATCATTAGATGGACCCAAGCACACCATGTAAGACCAATTTTACCCTAAGTAAAATTGTTTTCACTATGTGAAATAACTTAGTAAAACTCCTTTATAAAGTTGTTTATGGTCTAAATAGGAAACCCCAAAAGGAAATAATAAACAAATCTATATTTGTTTATATTTCCTTAAGGAATAATTAGTTAAACATCAATTAAATTATTTTTCCTAGTCATATTTAACCCAAAACAAGGAAATCAATTAAATAGATCCTTATTTATTTGATTATTTCCTAGGAATAAGTTATTTAATCCTTATTTAAATAATATTCCTAGTTAAATTTGACTAAATCATTTATAATAATTAAATAAATCATTATTTATTTAATTATATTTCCACCATTTCCTTAAAATAATAAATAAATCATTTATTTATTTATTATTTATAAATAAAGGCTTCGACTCAAGTCAAAAATCATTTTCCTTTCAATAAATATAATAAAATATTCCTAAAAGGTGGTTCTAGAATTTGGTTAATAATATTTTATTCATACACCAAGTTCTAGAATACCCTAATATTTTGTTATAAATAGAAGGGTTTTCCCATTCATTTGTCACCTTTCATTGCCTACTAGATCACTTTGGATCTATGCTCTTGGTCTGACTTTGAGCCATTATCATTGTCAAATTTTCTATCATTCCACTTTGTGAGCTCCCTTTGAGTTCTATGTTTGTCTGGGTTTTCTACACCAACAAGAGAGAGAAATTTTAGATCTGAAGTGCTGAGGACTTTCAAGAACCCATCCCATTGAGGAGGATTGGAAACACCTTTCTTGTTTTCCTCTCAGGTGCCCTTTAATATAAAAAATTCTTTCAAAAACATTGTTCTTGTCTTGTCTATTGGATGCATGGAGAAAAATTTCATTTTCACTGCTTAATGTATTTTTATGCATAGATCTGGATTTGTGCAGCTTTGTCTTGATCTACTAACTGCAGATTTGAATATATTGGCAACCATAATTAATGTTAGGGCTATTTGTTATGTGTAGCTAAAGTGGTCTTGTATCAGATAAATAAATCAGATACAATGGTGATATATGATGAAAACACTCCCCTGGTTGTTGGCATTTATTAGTTGGGAGATTGAAGACAACGCCACTATTAATATCGGCTGAGATGCATTGCTGGGAATGAGTGGAGGACATAAATTATCAGTCCAATGGACTTCAATATTCATGACAAACGCATCCATAAATTGAAACAGATTTTTATATCATAGAATGATAATATCGATAAACCAGCATGGAGAGGGGTGGTGGAAAGGAGCATATACAGGAATGGGAGGCTTATTTATCTCATCTTAGAACAATCGGTATCACCCTACAAAAACAGCAGTACAAAATGACAAAATGAGCTGGTGTGGGAATCTTTGTAAAGAAATCCAGAAGGTTAAAGACATATACCATAAACTGCCCCAGAAAGCGCAGTCTCGCTCATATAACAGTTGGATTCAGGTTATTTGGAAATGGGACATTCCATTAAAAATCAAAATTTTATGTTGGCTTGCAATAAATGACAAAATCCTGACATGGTATAACCTTCAAAGACGTGGAATAAATGGACTGTGCATATATGTTTTTTTTGTATGTGGGGAGCGGAAAACCTTGAACATTTTATTTTTAAATGTTTATATGCAGTGGCTATATGGGACTGGAATTTGGATATGATGGAGATCAAACCTATACAACACTATGGCTCACTAGCTGCATACATGGAAAGGTGATTTTTAGTACCAAAAAAATTTCAGGTCCCTCCCTCCATTTTATGGACTATATGGGGTAGTAGTAGGAATGCATCCATATTTTAACAGAAATTAGGTTTGGTTTGGAATGACATTAACAAGATATCTTTCTATAATGAGATGGACCGTGAAATAAGTCCAAAGGTGATAGGAAAATCAAGTACAAAGATATATGGAATAATACCCTCTAGTTTCTCTAGTTTCTTTGATGGAGCATGAAAATTTTGATTACATTTACAAAGAACAAAATTGATCATTGATATGTTGTCTAAGAGAGGGTTGGCAAAGGAAACATATAAATTCTTTTTTTTCAGCTTATCAATAGGGAAAATGGTCAATGAAGGTAGCATTAACTACCTATAGAAGAAAATGTATCAATTTTGGTAATCTATAAGACCATAATTAAATAGGGCATTGCTATATTAAGAATTATTAAACATAGAAGATGGGAAGAAAAAGATACAGAAAAAATATATTATTTTTTTAATATTTTAATATGAAATAGTATATTTTTTTCTATTCACAAAAAATGTTCAAATATTCTTTTCACAAAGAAAAAACTACTATCTTTTATAAAATATATAAAAATAATTACATTTATATGGATATTAACAAGAATGCATTTATAGAGATAATTACCAATGACCAAAAAAAGCTCAAAGTATTGTGAAACTAGACAAAAACTCAATCATTAGGCTAAATACTAGGCAGAATACTTTGAAACTAGACAAAAAATCAATCATCAAAAGCTCAATCATTAGGCTAAATACTAGGCAGAAAATCACAAATCCCATCAAATATTTGTAAAGAGAGAGAGAGAAAAAATAAATAAATAAATAAAAGAAATAGAAAGAACGATCATAAAGAGAGACCAAAAAGAGCAACCATCTCATCATCATAATCTGAATCAAAAGTGCTGGATGGTGTGAACACCAGGGATCATAAAGATGGGAGCCCTTGAAGAAGAGAAATATAAACCTCCATGATGAGCCCGCATGATCTAGCCCTCCAGTGTCCCACTAGAGTAAGAAAACCCCAACGCTACTAACAAAACCATCAACCATCATTTTGTAATGAGTAACACCTGGCGTAAATGAGTTCTTATTTTTGTATAGGAGGTCAGCCACCGAGTTATGTTCTCGGTAGACATGTGAGAAGGATATTCGCTTGAAGGATGTCGACAGATCACAGTTGAGCTACATCCAGTGCAAAAGAAGAGGAGTTCCAAAGGAGGATCTTCCATGTACTGCCTAGTTGATGACCGATTGGGAGTCTCCGATAATATCAGTTTCCTCGATGGCCAACCAAAAAGCACAACACAGAGCAGCCCACAAAGCCACAATCTCTGCCCTGTTATTTGTGCCACTGCCACCAGACCATGAGAAGTGATAGGATAGTCCCATGTGCATAACGATAAAAACCCTACATCCAGACTCCCCATTCAGGGAGGCTCCATTGAAAAATCCCATTGGAGAAGACATATCGATCTCTCGGAGGGCACATGATCTTCTAGTTGGCTTGGGCTGCCATGGACCAATTTATAAAAATAAAGCCTAGATTCTCAAGCTGGTGAGCCTCACGTTCGATGAAGATTGCTGGAATAAGCAGGCATTCATGTTCCTCCATATACCCCAAAATATGTATAAAGGTAACGTTCTGAATTCCTTTTGCTGCTATCCAACTTGAGAGACAATCTCCAATTGATATTTTGTTCACAGCAACATTTAATTGAAGTACTTGGACACCTCTGTCCAAATCTCTCCTGCAAAGGGGCAGGCCAAAAAGAGTTGCACCACGTCCTCATCAGCCTTTCTACACATCGGATATATGTCAGGCCCCTAGAATCCTCTTTTAAAGAGATTATTCTAGGTAAGAATCTTGTTATGATACACAAGCCATAAAAAGCATATTAATTTGAGAGGTGCCTCCCAGCTCCACATCTTTGTCATCCAAGGAGGCTAAGAACCAGATCTGTGCTTCTGAGGTATGTAGGAGTACACTTTTTTCACTGAGATGTTTCTGTCAAAATATTTGTCTCCCCAAGCAAGATGATCATGCTTGTTTGTCAACATGACTCCCACATGGCACAATTTATACTGTACTTCTCCCATTCAACCTCAAGGAAAACTACGAGATGGAGATATGTGAAGCACGACCAAGAAGGGTAAGAAAGAGTAGAATTAGACGAGGGGCAATATGAGCAAGAGAGAATATTCCCAAATCATGTAAGAAATACAATATGTGTACCGAAATGAGATGATCCCCAACCAAGCCTTTAATTGCATCAAGGCTAATGATAACCCTATCACCCTACCAACTTCCCATCTTAAGTTTGCACATAACCAGGGTTGGGATTTCATCATGTTGTGCCAGGATGAATTCTTTTTTTTGGAGTACCAATGCTCACCCATTCCTCCAGGTTAGAATTGTTGAGATATTTTTCTTTAATGATATGATTCCATAGTCCAGATCCATTGAACGTCATCCAAAGGTTTTTTTGAGAGCAGAGGAAGGTTGAAAGACTTGGTTTCTTGAATACCCCATTTCTTATTGGAAGATTATTTTTCTATACTCATATTAGAATTAGTTGTAGTTTTGTATGTGGATGCTGAGAGAATATATCAACCTCCCTATTCATATTTAGAATTGGTTGGATCTCATCAGCATCATAAATATGTGATGTATTCGTGTAATTTACATTGTGTAATAGAAATTATTTTGTTCTATATGTGCACACCTGTGATTTTAACATGATGGTATCAGAGCCTCTATGGGCTTGAATTCCTCATGGGAGAGCCCAGGAAAATGAAGATATCTATGATTTGATACTAAAAACATAGATTAACGTAGAGGGTGTGTAAGTATTAGTTTTATGTATTTTTTTTGTGAGTTGTTAATTTGCATGACGTTGAATTTAGAAATCTCTCCTACGCGTGAATTTGAGCCTAGTGCTGAGTTAATAAGCCGAATGTCATGTCTGGTGCAACTGAGAATCAGAGCTCTTATGGGCTTGGGCTTCACCCTGGTGCAAGGGCATCGGGAGATGTTATTATGATCCTCATATGTTTCTCATGATACAATTTGGGATCTAGTCCCTTACTGGAAAGCCACAATAGATTGAATACTCATCTTGCTTCAAACAATCCCAAATTGGCTCAGATTTATCCCTATTTGAAACTTGCAGCATCACCGTGGGGACTCAGACGTGTGAATATTCTGGTTTCCAGGATGAACTGTTATGGGCTGATACGTCTTGGCTTCATAAGGCAACACAAAATCGATCTTATTTGCAATTTGTGTTGGATAATCAAGGATTGAGTTCTGCATTCAATGAATTTGGTTGGGATAATAAATTTTTAGGTGCCCAGATAATCCTCGCCGAGTAATATGAATCTGGAGAGAATTCCTTGCAGAAATTTGAAACAAATGCATATTCTTTTGTGTGCGCCTTACTACCAAAAAGTAGCATAACAACTTGGTTGGCTCGCAACGAACCTGTGGATTCACCTGTGAGCTTCAGAGGAATTTTAGGATCAGGTCATTGTCATTATGCTAGTTGGAGGATCACTAAGTTTCCTGTCAAAAATATTCGGATTAGAATCATCGATGAAAGATGTGTTAATTGCAACTCAGATTCAAAGTTGGCGAGAAGGAGCATTGTGATTGTTGAAACCTTTGGTCAAGGTGAAAGGAATTATTTTTTTTTTTAAATTTATTTGGAGTTTTCATTTTTACACATATTGAGTTTGGTCAATTTAGGATGTGAGTGTGATTTTGTTAGAATTGACCTCTCTAACAATTGCTTCATGAAGAAGGAAAACTCCAAGATAAATATTGAACCAGATGAAAAACCTTTAACTTATACCAAGGAGAGATGTGGTGAATTTTCCAATGCCTAGATGACAACGGATAGTGTCATGATTAGTGACTTTGTTGTTGTGAAATTAGTGTAGTTTTTCCATTCTATTTGTAGAGGTGAAAAACCAATTATTGAATCGGTGCCGAGAGAACGAATGGATAATTTGATTTTGTGAATCTGTTATACGTTGATGAGTCTTGTTGTGCTTCGGGCTTTAAGAGCATCAACTACAGGTTACAATATGAGATGCATTTGTGTGAAGCAGGTCAAGTTGTTATATCATCTTTTGAGCATATTCAGAATTTAGACCATTTTCTTAGCCACTGATGGATAGTCAAAAGCGAAATATCCTACATATGGTTATTAGTCCATAGGATGGTTCATCACTTGTCAACTCTTATCGTGGAAGCCCCAATGAACCGAGTTGTCAATACTGTTGATCTTGAAAATTTCATTATCAATGGTTAGAAGCAAGTGTATTTTAAATGAGTCGTAAGGTAAGCTTGAAGATGTGGAGAGAGAAAGAGCGGAGTCCAGACGACGGTTGTTGATGAAGACCAGTGAGACGAAGATCATTTTTTTTATTATAATATGTGTTATAATATGTATGTAAGAATTAAGTGGGAGTGTTGGAAGATAATTCTTCCATACTCATATTATAATTAGTTGTAGATTTGTAGGTGGATGTTGAGAGAATATCTCAACCTCCCTATTCATATTTAGAATTGGTTGGATCTCACTAGCACCATAAATATGTGATATATTTTTGTGATTTACATTGTGTAATAGAAAGTATTTTGTTCTGTGCGTACACATCTGTGTTTTTAACATCCCCTCAGCTAGGCCCCTTGAGATTGATTCCAAACTTGCCGAATGAATTTTTTTTCCTTTTCCAGCTCCACTCCATAAGAAATTGGCTATGATTGCATCAATTTTCTGAGAGACAACCTTGGGTAAATGGAACAGGTGTGCATCCAATATACAGAAATGCCCTACATTAATCATAATAAGTCTTCAACCCAAGTTTAGCCATTTATGTTCTCATAGGCCTAGCTTTTTCTTGAATTTTTCAATTAGCCAATCCCAGATATTTGGCTTCAAGTTGAACCCCAAGTACTTGAATCCATCCTCCATAGAACGGGTTTTAACACCAAATAGATTTTCTATTGCCAGTGTTGAATCCGCATCCTTCCTATTAGATATCAATTCTAATTTTTCCTGATTCATAAATAGACTTGATGTTGAAGATAATGGAGAAACTTAATTAGAGAGAGTCAGTTCACTAGAACCTTAGATTAGGAGTTTGTCCCTATTTTTTAGGTATTGGTTCTAACTTCCCTATAACCATGTAAGTTATATATTATTTGTATTGTAATCAGAATGCAGAGTGACC
Organism: Pinus albicaulis; assembly: GCA_034641835.2. Classification (NCBI taxonomy): domain Eukaryota; kingdom Viridiplantae; phylum Streptophyta; class Pinopsida; order Pinales; family Pinaceae; genus Pinus; species Pinus albicaulis. Next base: position 298,691,993 of record CM076569.1, read on the forward strand.
TACAGACGTAGTCCCTCCTGGTGTAGTCTTTCATTGTAGAGCTAACCAATATTGCTTAATAAATTGGTTCTGCCATTTTTATCATGGTATCAGAGCTCCAGGACTGAATCAAAGCTAGAGTGCTTTGATCCCTGTGAGTGTCCAGGTGGTAGAAGAGAAGCCCTTGGTGGCCTGAGTGAGGCTATTTTTTATTTGAGGGAAACTCTGAGAGCATCATGTTCGTTGGAGGCACAGAAGCATCAACCAGCACGGACCCGTGCGAGGGAAAGGAGTTGATCTCCAAAACTAGCACATAATCGCATGGGAAGATCATGTTGATCTATGAGACCCTTATGAACAATTTTCACAGCACAACTAGTATGGCATCAGAGTGGGTATGGAGAATTTTTGATCTAGCGGTGCAGTGAAAGAAGAGCTAGTGAGCTCGTGTCGGAGGATCTAGAGAGCTCGTGCTACGAAGCACTGTTAGGTCCCTATATTACTAGTATAGTCCCTTATTGTTGTTAGTGTAACCCCCTTATTGTTATTATTGTACCCCTGTGACCCCCATATTGTTATTATTATGCCCTTAAATTATTATTGTTAGGTCGGCTAGGATTACATTGTAGCCCCATGGACTCCTATATATAGAAAGAAGGTTTTGTAATTTGTATCATCCAATAATTGTTCATTTATGTAATGTATTGGAGGTTTCCCCCTTGAAATGGTTGATTTCTAAGGCGTTGATCTCTCTTTTCTTCTATTTCTGGAGCTAGTTTCACAACATTTGGTATAATAGCTTTGGATTCTAGGGTCTCGCTGCTCCAAACAGTTCATCGTGGAATTTTCACTATAAATATTTTTCTACAAAGGTTCAAAAGCTGAAATTTTTAGAGTGCGAAGTCGAAATCCTGAGGAACATCGTTGCAAAATTTCAGAGCTTGGTTCACAATATTTTCAGAGAAATGTTCTGTGGAAGTTAGGGCTTTTTGCAGGGTCCTAGATTTCACTTAAAAAGGTCATCGCGGAATTTTCTCTATAAATTTTTTTCTACAAAGATTCAGAAGCTAGCAGTTTTAGAGTGCAAAGCTGTAATCCTAAGGAACATCATTGTAAAATTTCAGAGCTTGGTTCACAATATTTTCAGAGATATGATCTGTGGAAGTTAGGTCTTTTTCAAGCTCCCGAATTTGATCTCAAAGAGGTGATCGTGGGAAAATATACATAACTCTCTCTCTCTCTAACCATCGGATTGAAATTCTGTAAAAAGTGACTCGAAGTACACGGTCTTTAGTTTCCTGTCTATAATTTTCAGAGCCAAAGGAGCAAACAGTGACACGTGGCAAGTCGTACAAGTTCACTCTACTGAACTAGTGCATAATTAGGTCATTGTGGGAGATTGGCCATAAAATTACCTTGAAGAATCCAAATGTTAGAAAATTATATATTACAGAGCAATGCAACACATAAAATATGCAGAAAATACAAGCACACAAAACACATAAAACCAGAGAGACACAGATATACATGGTTCACCCAATTTGGGTTACGTCCACCACGAACAGCCAGTCCTTCCTTTCTATTATCCAACAAAATGAAGAGACAAAACCTACAGCAGATCCACTGTAATATCCTCTATTCTCTCTAACAGTCTCCCTATCTGTTTCCCGCTTAGATTATACACTTGTAATACACAGCCGCAATACAATACCCTCATACAAAGAGAGGGGTTGCCTTCTAGGGAAAAAAAACCTAAACTAAACATAACTTCTACCGTCAGATGATCCACCTAATGAACAGCCCAAATTGACTAGAAATTACTATACTTTTACAAGGAAATTTTACATCTATTTTTAGCTTCGGGGGCGCTGCCCCTAATACCCCCCCACCAGGGGGGGCTCCATAAAGTCGCTGCTGCCCCCACTGGACCTCCCACGGCAGCGATTAATTTACAGGCAACGTTTCCGCCCCATTTAAGGTATAGGGGTCCAATGTTGTGATACAAAGTAAACAAGATAATCAGGCTCCACACCCAACACCAAATCAAGTCAAACCTATGGCATTTGAAAGATGGTTTAGAGGACTACTACAGGGTCGAATTTCAGATATTGAGAATCTGCAAGTATACAGATAAGTCAATTTCAATATTGAGCTCCTCAAAAGCAAGTAAAAGGTGTGTATTTTTTTTTCGAATTGCATAATTCTTGTTTTAAAAATCAAGTTGAATTGATTCCAAGTACATATTGTAGAATAGATATAAGTATTGGATTCTAAAATGGCCCCTAAAAATAATTCAACGCCCATTAAGACTTTAGAAGGCTCTACTATGACTCATGAAGACGAAGAATGGCAACATGACATATCAAAATTACAAGAGCAAGTGCAACAAATTTCGCTTTCGCAAAGAGCAACAAAAAATGACATGGAAGTTTTGAAGAAAGGTGTGGAAACTAAGATGGATGTTTTGAACAAAGGCGTGGAATCTAAGATGGATGGTTTGAAGAATGGCATGGAAGCTAATATGGATGGCATGGAAGCTGGCATGGAATCTAAGATAGATGACATGGAAGCTAAGATGGAAAACATGAAGAATGATCTAAAAGCAGACATGGAAGGTTTGAGAAAGTTGATACAATAAATGTTTCCTAATGGTCAAAAGATAGTAGAGGAAGCTCATGATGAGAACAAAATAAATGTTAATCATGATTTCATAAACTCTAATGTTGGAGGGAGGAACCACCATATTCCAAAAATGGATATGAGGAAGTTTCATGGAAAGGATCCTGTAACATGGATACTATAGATGGAGGAATATTTTGATCTCAATAATGTGAAAAACACACAAAAGGTATGCATTGCAACTTTACATTTAGAACAAAATACATTTGTATGGTATCGATGGATTTGCTCCCGTAAAAAAAAATGTCATTTGGTCAATTTTTACGGAGGAAATGATAGCACATTATGAGGATACAAAGATAAAATATTTCTTTAGCCAATTGATAAATCTCAAACAAAATTGTTCAGTGGGGGAACACATTGAGGACTTCCAAAAATTTTAATATAAAGGTAACTGATATTCCAGAGGAACACGGGATTCATCTCTTCATAGCTACTTTAAAGAATAACATCCAACATGAAGTTCGCGTTTTGGAACCTGATTCATTGGAGAAGGCATTCAGGTTGGCAAGAAAAATTGAATATAAAATTTTGGCGACAAGGAAGCCTACCACTCCTTCTATAAAGATGAAAGTGTTGCTACTCCTAGATTTCCACATTGACACCACAACAATTGGAAGAAAAAAGAGAAAAAGGGCTTTGCTACAGTTGTGATAGCAAATACACTAAAGTTCATAAGTGTGCTGAGAAGAAATTATTTTACATATATTGTGAAGAGGAAGAAGAAAATGAACAAGAATCTTCAAAAGAAGAGGATATACACTAGGAACCAGCCCTAGAGGAAGAAGAAATGAGTCCGACCATATCGTATAATGCATTGGTAGGAATTACCACTTCTCAAACTCTCAAGATAGAAGGACATATGAAGAAGAAAAAGGTAATAGTGTTGATTGATTCAGGTAGTACCCATAATTTTATTCATTGTAAGGTAGCCAAGGAATTGAATTGTTTCCTATACCCAGCACCAGAATGTCAAGTGATGGTTGCAAATGGAGGAACTATAAATTGCTCTGGAAAATGCCATAATATCAAGCTAAGCATGGGGGAATATGTATTGACTAGTCCAATGCTTGCCATTCCTATGGGAGGTGCTGATGTTGTACTAGGAGTACAATGGTTACAATCTTTGGGGACGGTAGCTTTTAATTTTCAAGAACTTTTCTTGAATTTTTTTTTTCAGAAGGAAAGGAAGTCGAATTACGGGGTATTGCGGGGAAGCCAGGAAGGATAATAAGCTCTAATGTCATGACAAAGCTTCTAAAGAAAGAACAGCGAGGCGTAATTGCACAATTATGTTCACTAGAAGTTCCAACATCAAAATCATCTATTTCTGCAGATCTCCAACAAGTCTTGGACAATCATTCCAAGGTGTTTGAAACTCCCAAAGGACTCCCACCTATTCGTGATCATGATCATGCTATTCATTTGATTCTAGGAAATGTTCCTCCAAACATCAGGCCTTATAGATATCCTTACGTCCAAAAGAGCGAAATTGAACGTATGATTGCAGAAATGTTAGAGGTGGGTATAATCCAACCTAGTCAAAGTTCTTTCTTTGCTCCTGTAGTATTGGTACACAAGAAGGATGGATCATGGCGCATGTGTCCAGATTATAGGGAGCTCAATAAGCTCACCATTAAAGATAAATTTCCCATTCCTGTGATTGCTGAATTATTGGATGAATTACATGGAGCAATTTATTTTACCAAGTTGGATCTTCGTTCAGGATATCATCAAATTAGAATGAAGACTGAAGATATTCCAAAAACAACATTTGAACTCATGAGGGTCATTATGAATTTTTGGTCATGCCTTTTTGGCCTTACCAATGCACCTTCTACATTTCAAGGGTTGATGAATTCCATTTTCAAACCCTTCCTTAGAAAATTTGTGCTAGTATTTTTTGATGATATACTAATCTACAGCAGGTCTTGGAAGGATCATGTTGAACATGTTGACAGGGTGCTCAAACTATTGCAGGAGAAACAATTATATGCAAAAAACATCCAAATGTTTCTTTGGAGTACAAGAGGTGGAATATCTGGGTCATATTGTATCTCACGAGGGTGTTAAAGTAGACCCTAACAAAATTAAAGCCATTAAGGAATGGAAAGTCCCCACAACCATAAAGCAGTTGCGAGGATTTCTCGAGTTAATAGGGTATTATCGCAAGTTTGTTAAGAATTATGGGAGAATAGCAGCACCTCTAACAACATTATTGAAGAAAGATGCATTTTCATGGACTCCTGAAGCAACTAAGGCCTTTGAACATCTTAAAGAGGCAATGTGCCTAGCACCGGTCTTAGCTACGCCAGACTTCACAAAAACCTTTATTGTGGAATGTGATGCATCAGGAAATGGAATTGGTGTTGTTTTAATGCAGGAAGGAAGACCCATTGCTTTTGAAAGTCGTCCAATCAAAGGAAAGTATTTACAGAAACCTATTTATGAGAAGGAAATTTTAGCAATACTGCATGCACTAAAGAAATGGCGAACTTACCTAATGGGAAGACACTTCAAGGTAAAAAATGATCATGATAGTCTTAAACACTTTTTGGAACAAAGAATATCTTCAAAAGAGCAGCAAAAATGGGTCACAAAGATGTTCGGTTATGACTTTGAAATAATCTATAAAAAAGGGAAGCTAAATGTTGTTGTAAATGCACTCTCAAGAAAGAATGAAGAGGTGGAAACATTGGTTTGTGCCATTTCTATTATCCAACCAGATTGGATAACCGAAGCAAGAGATGAATGGAAGAAGGACAAAGAAGTGTGGGCACTCATTCAAAATTTGCAACAAGATCCTAGTACATTTGATACATTTAGTTGGAAAAATGATTCCTTATGGTACAAATATCGCTTATATATTTGTAAGAATTCCCAACTAAAACAAAATATTCGTTTGGAATTGCACACTTCTCCTTTAGGAGGACACTCAGGATTTTTAAAAACTTACCACAGGGTGAAGAAAGAATTTTTTTGGGATGGCCTTAAATCTGATATTAGAAAGTTTGTGGCGGAATGTTTGGTTTGCCAGCAGAATAAAGTGGAAACAATTAAGACCCCAGGACTTCTACGACCTTTATCCATTCCAAGTCAACGTTGGGAGGAGATTTCAATGGATTTTATCACAGGTTTACCTAAGTCCGAAGGAAAGAGTGTCATCATGGTGGTAGTTGATGGACTTACCAAGTATGCACACTTTTGTGCATTATCTCATCCATTTAAAGCAAGTACAGTTGCTACTACATTTATGGACAGAATTCAAAAGCTACATGGAAGCCCAAGGGTTATTGTGAGCGACAGAGATCCCATTTTTACTGGAAATTTTTGGACGGAGTTATTTTCTCGTTTGGGTACTCAATTAGCTCATAGCTCATCTTATCATCCTCAATCTGATGGTCAAACTGAGATAGTAAATAAATGTTTGGAAGGATATCTTCGTTGTTTTGTATCCGATAAACAAACACAATGGGTCAAGTGGTTACCTCTCGCTGAATGGTGGTATAACACTTCCTTCCATAATGCAGCAAAAATGACCCCATTTATGGCACTTTATGGATATCATCCACCATCCATCACATCATCTTTAAGGGAAAATTCGAAGGTTCAAGCGGTGGAAGATCACATCGAGCATCAGCAAGAAGTTCTCCAACTCTTAAAGGATAACCTGAATTTGGCACAAAATCGAATGAAACAACAGGCAGATCAACATCGCGGCGAGAGAAGTTTTGATGTAGGAGATTGGGTATTTTTACGGCTACAACCATATAAACAAATGTCCCTCAAGCAAGCTAAGAAGGATAATAAATTATCACCAAAGTACTATGGTCCTTACAAGGTGTTGCAAAAGATTGGTACTATGGCATACAAATTGGAGCTTCCTGCTTCTTCGCGAGTACATCCAGTTTTCCATGTTTCATGCTTATAGAAGGTTATAGGAGAAAATCTTCCAGTTCAAACAATATTGCCAGAACTTGATGAGGAAGGAAAAATCATATTGGAACCAGAAGCGGTCATGGAAACAAGAACTCGACAACTACGGAATCGATCAATTTCAGAGTATCTCATCAAGTGGAAGAATTTACCCACTGAAGATTCTACATGGGAGGATGAGAATTTTATACAGAAGCACCCAGAGCTACTCAAGCGTTGAGGACAACACTTTTTTGAAGGAGAGGGGCATGTTAGGTCACTATATTACTAGTATAGTCCCTTATTGTTGTTAGTGTAACCCCCTTATTGTTATTATTGTACCCCTGTAACCCCCATATTGTTATTATTGTGCCCTTAAATTATTATTGTTAGGTCGGCTAGGATTACATTGTGGCCCCACTAGGATTACATTGTGGCCCCATGGACTCCTATATATAGAAAGGAGGTTTTTTAATTTGTATCATCCAATAATTGTTCATTTATGTAATGTATTGGAGGTTGCCCCCTCGAAGTGGATGATTTATAAGGTGTTGATCTCTCTTTTCTTCTATTTTTGGAGCTAGTTTCACAAAAATCACCGTTGAGTCAGAGAGCTCGTGCCTATAGAGCCAGAGAGCTCATGTGCATGAAGAGCCAGTGAGCTCGTGCCAGAGGAGTCGGTGAGTCGTGGTAGAAGATGTAGTAGAAGATCACTATTAAATTGCGTGAGGATCGTTGTAAGCATGATCCATGATAGAAGAGCCCGTGAGATCAAACAAAAAGAGGTCGTAGCAGAGGAGCCCGTGAGCCCGTGGTACAATGTGCAGAGCAGCCTGCTAGAGTGGTCGAAGATCAGGTAGATTTGTTTTTTGACATTGTTTGTTCTGGATATGGGGTAGATCAATTTTTAGTCAATTGTTGGAAGTTTTTTTTTAAGTGTTAAGATGAATAACCAAATGATTGAGGCATACTTGAACGAGGGAAATAAGATTGATGGTTCCAATTATTCTAATTGGAAATTCAAGTTGCAGACTATGCTGGAAGGGCATAGTGCATGGGGGATCGTGATTGGCGATGAATTGATACCTATAGTTGAAGGAGGCAGATCAGCTGTGATAGTTCAGGATTGGGAGAAGAGGGAGAGCAAGGCAAAAACTCTATTGAAAATTTCAGTCAAAGGTTGCATTATCCCTCACATCAGAGAGTGCAAATCAGAAAACGAGATCTGGACAACCCTCAAGGATCTGTACGAAATCAGAAATACAAATCATCTACTTTCCTGAAAAGAAAGATTCTCTCCATTAAAATGGAGGAGAATGAATCAATAGCTGCATTCATCTCTCGCATCAATGACCTCAAAGACAAGCTTGGCGACATAGGGAGGTAGCAAGTAACACTGATCTGGTAGAAATTACTATGAATGGTATGACTGGTGAATATCAAATGTTTATCACATGCTTGAATGCGAGAGATAAATCCCCCAAATTTGAATAATTGACCGAGATCCTGACGCAAGAGGAATAAAGGCGGATGACCCTGAAACCCCAGATTTCAAATCTTGTTTTAATGGCGAAGAAGAAGCCCTTCAAAGGGAAGGAAAATGGAGGACGGAGAGGTGGAAGTACACCATAAAGAAAGACGATTCCATCTCAAGGTATTTCATCAAATAGAAATGATTCAACAATAAAATGTTTCTATTGTGGTAAAATTGGCCATATGGCTAAACATTTTCGAAAGAAAAAGTTTGATGAAGGTCAGCAGAGATACAAGAGACATGCATGACACTTTGCTAATGATGACCATAACCAGGAACTCATACTGTTTATGGCTGATTCTAATGAGAATGATGAAGTAGATATGTGGTTTGTGGGCTCAGGAGCTTCCACCCACATGACAGGTAACAGACAATGGTTTGAAGACTTCAAAGAAACCAGCAATGGTGAAAAAATCTACCTTGGAGACGACAGAAGGTACCAAATCAAAGGACATGGTAATGTTCCCATAATACTGCTTGATGGAAATATTAGGCACATTCAAAACGTGATGTATGTACCTAGAATTAATAAGAACCTGATTTCTGTTTCAATGATAACATATCATAACCTTAAGGTATAATTTTTAAGTCATATTGTGTTATTAAGGATTTGTTGGATTGTATAAAGACAACTGCAACAAGGATTTGAGTGAGAGGTATTTACAAGATGAATGTGATAAGTGTGCCACATCAAACATTGACATCATAAGGTATGATTGCAGAATATTTATGGCATCAGACATTCGGCCATATTAATTTCAATGATTTGTTCCTACTTGAAAAAAGAGGTATGGTCAACGGTCTCCCTGTTTTAAAGCATATTCATGTTGACTGTGAAGCATGTGCTCTTGGGAAGATGCACAGAGATGAGTTTCTTGTAAATGTAGATAGAAAGTAGAGAGATATACTAGAGTTAGTCCACAATGATTTATGTGGGCCAATGCAGTCAAGGTCATTGGGAGGTGCTTATTATTTATTATTATTTTTTGATGACTGTACAAGATTCACGTGGGTATATTTTCTTAGTAAAAAGAGTCATACTTTTGAATATTTCAAACAATTCAGAAGCATGATTGAGAAGCAGACAGGAAAATTCATCAAGATTTTCTACTCGGATCAAGGGGGAGAATATAGGAAGGCTGGTTTCACCAAATATTGCAAAGACCATGGAATATTGTAGCAATTTATAGTACACCGCACTCCTTAGCAGAAAAGGGTTGCAGAGAGGGAAAAATAACCCTTGTGGAGTGTGCTCGCAGCATGGTGAAAGGTAAGAATCTTTCTAATGGATTTTGTGTTGAAGTAATAAATACTACAGTATATTTGAAGAACAGGAGTCCAAAAAAGAGTCTTGAGTTTAAAACTCCATTTGAAACCTTATTAGGTTTTAAGCCCGCAGTTAAAGATTTAAGATTTTTTGGATCTAAAGCTTTTTCTCATGTTCTAAAGGAAGATAGGAAGAAACTAGATTCAAAGGCCATTAAATGCACTTTTGTTTGGTATTGTACTGAATTTAAAGCTTACAAATTGTTTCATCCCTCTACTCATAAAGTTTTTGCAAGTAGAGATGTAGTTTTTCATGAGCACATTCATGATGGAAAAAATGATAACAACATTGAAGAATGGGGCATTCCTTTGTTGGTGGAAGAAGTGAGTGATGAAACAAGGGACAACCATGAGTAGCAGCAGCATAAAAAGGAAGAATAATATGGTACAGATACAATCATTGAGCCAAGTCCATTAAGGAATAATCATAACAGGTTTGATGCCACTCCAACACTCAGGAGATCAGGTAGGAAAACTCAATTGCAAACAAGATATAGGGAAAATTCTTTTATAACTAGCATGTCAAATGTTGTTAAACCCTCTGAGTTATAAAGAATCCAGTCAATATAATGAATGGAGGGTAGCCATGGAAGAGGAATATGAATCAATACTTAAAAAAAAACTTGGGAGTTAGTTGAATTACTTGAGGGAAAACAAACCATAGGTTGCAAATGTCTATACAAGCCTAAATTTAAAGCAGATGGGAGTATAGATAAATATAAAGCTAGGTTGATTGCAAAGGAGTACTCGTAGAAAGAAGGTATAGACTATGAGGAAACCTTCGCCCCTATACCTAAACTAAACACAATCAAAATGTTAATTTCTTTAGCTACCAAAACATGATTGGATGATACGCGAGCTAGATGTGAAATCTCCATTTTTAAATGGGGAGCTGAAAGAAGAAGTGTATTTAGAGCAACCTGAAGGGTTTGTTAAACAGGGGAAATAAAATTTAGTCTATAGATTGAAGAAAGCATTATATGGAGTAAAACAAGCTCCCAGGTCATGGTATGATAAAATTGATTCATTTTTCTTGCAGCAGAGTCACTAAAAGAAGAAAAAAAGATTCTAATTTGTATACTATGTTTGATAAAGAGGGGTGAATTGTTTTTATTTCTTTATATGTAGATAATCTTATCATTACGGGAAATGCTGATCTCACAGGTGTTTGAGATGAAAGACCTCAGTGAGCTACGCTATTTTTTGGGTCTTGAAATATGGAAATATTCAGGACATACTTTTCTATCACAGGGTAAGTATGTCAGGAGCCTATTCAAAAATTTCAGGATGGATCAGTGTAAAGTTGCAGCAGTGACTTTACAAAAGAATACCAAACTTCAGAGTGATGACAGTTCCAAGGAGGAAGATGCAACATTGTATAGACATTTGGTTGGGAGTTTAATCTACTTGACCACTACTAGAGAAAATTTGGCTTATGAAGTTAGTGTATTGAGCCAATTTATGTCCAAGCCACTTGAGAGTCACTAGGTTGCAGAAAAAGGCATCTTAAGGTATCTTCAAGGAACCTTGGACTATGGCATTATATATACTGATTCTTGTGATGTTAAATTGACAATTTTTTCAGACTCCAATTGGGTTGGAAATGTAGATCACAAGATATCCATAACAGGTTATGCATTCAACATTGGGTCCGGGGTCACTGCATGGAGCAGCAAAAAACTGAACACAGTATCCTTGTCTTCAGCGGAAGTTGAGTATCAAGCGATGTGTGCAGCGACTTGTGAGGCAGTTTGGTTAAGGAGACTTCTCCAAGATGTCAGAGAAGAATAGAAAGATGCAACAGTTATCAGATGTGATAACCAGAGCTCCATCTAACTTGTGAATAATCTTGTATTTCATAAAAACACAAAGCACATTGATACACAGTTTCACTTCATCAGGGAGAAAATTCAGTTAAAATAAATTTATATTGAATATTGTAATACATGTGATAATTTTGTTGATATTTTTACTAAGCCTCTTGGTAGAATTAAATTTGAATTGTTTAAGGAAATGTTAGGAATATTTGTGAACCCTTTCTCCATTAAGGGGGAGTGTTGAAGATAATGAAGAAACTTGATTAGAGAGATTCGATTCGCCAGAACCTTAGATTAGGATTTTGTTCCTATTTCTTAGGTATTGCTTCTAACTTACCTATAACCATGTAAGCTTGTTGGTGAGGTAAATCCCCTCTGTGGAAAGAGGCGATTTTGTCACCATCCCTGCAATCCCTCACCCCACATATTGGAGGGTCTTTCCCGTGACCTGTGACATGTGTCATACTCTGCAAACACCTTCTTTGCATCCTTCTGCATAAGGACATCATTTCTCTTGTTGAACATTTCCTAAAAAAAAACACAAAAACCTATGTTTTGGCATTGGTGCGGGTAGCCAATTCACCCCTTGCGCCAATAGGGAAGATTTGCACTAGAGCCCATGCCACCTGGTGCTTTGTCTCTGTGTTGTGCCTGTGCCAGCTATTTTAGGAATGTTTTGTAACAAAATAGAGGAGGAAGTTTCCTTTAACCACCTCAGGGATGAGTCACAGGAAGTGGTTAAACTTGATAAGCCACGAATATCTCCCTTTAGGTAGTGGTTTTTACCTCCCATGGAACATTCTTTGAAGAAATGACTCCCCTCCATGATTATAGGGATCCTAACCTCTCCTTCTTCCTATACATAAACAGGCCTTCTCCCTTTAAAAAAGGTATTTGAACATATAGCCAAGAAGCTGAACTTGGAGAAGAGATACTATAGCTGAGTAATTGCTATAGAGCAGGTAGAACCAAGGAGAATTCCGTAGAGAGAGCCCTGTCCAAATTCTCGACGAGCCTTTTTGAGACGCGCTCCGCTAGAAATCTGTTGGAGGAGACTGCAACGTTGAAGCTTGGTTGTACTCTTCCTTTCTTTCATTAATATACTCAACTATGGTATTGGTTCCATCATTGTGTTATGTTTATCTGATGCAATTGATTTAGTCTTCTTCGATTGACTAATAGTTATGAATGTGAAATAGTATGTTGTATCGTGTCTTTGTTTCTTGTGCCTGTGCATGTATCCGAACGTGAAAGCGAGCAGATTGTGATCTATCAAACCAGGAGCGAGAGGCAGCCACTCTGTCCGACTCCATATTTTCCAACACACTCCTACCGAAGCTACTGCTAAGTGGTACATAGAACTGCCTCATGGTATCTTTCAAGATTTCAACACTCTCGCTATGGCATTACTTACTCATTTCCAGTTGTGGGTTCATTACAAAGCCGGGATGCATCTCCTAACATCCTTGAAACAAGACCAGGCTACCCATATCTCAGACCATATTCATGAATGGAGACAACGTCATTGCCTGATCAAGTTTGAAATTCCTGATCAGCTTCTTACTCATTGGTTCACTACCTCTTTTGTCAATCAGATTGCGAAAGACATCACCATGGGGGCATGTGTAACCGAGGAAAAAGCCATTGCTCATGCCCAGTACCTTGATTTAGTGTAATCTCAATCGAGAATTTTGTATGACATCTTGACTGAGGCTCCATGACCTGGGACCTCTTAAGTTCCGGTTACCCTATCAGTCGACAATGTTATTGGTTATGTGTCTTAGAATTCACGCAAGTCTTCCAATGGGAAGCAGAAATAAAATTCTTCCAATAATTCTGCTCCTCAGGCTACCCCAGATTATGGTAAAACCTCGAAGGTCAATGTCGTTCAGGCCAATCCTATGGACAAGACATCCAAGGACAGAAAGAAGGGCAAAGGCAAGGCCAAAGCTGATGCCCCAAAACTAGAATTGTCTAAACTTGTGCTGATGATGGTTCACAGCGAAAGCCGAAGTATCCCTATCTAATTTGTGATGAGGAACACTACACTAAGGATTGTCCTATACGATCTGAGGTTAGTCAACTAATCAAAGGTGCTAATGGAACTCTGACGGTCCTTAAAGAACCTTTCCCATATTAGCAAACTCAGATGGTCGAGAAATCTCCGCCATCTGCATCATTTGGCTCTCAAATGTTCATGATGAGCAGTTTTTCACCCGTTTCCATTGCTACTCAGTCAAAAGATTATGTTGGATCGTGATAGGCAGTTGGGAAAGAGATCACTGATGGTCCTCCTCCCCCACCTGCCTCCAGTACCCTTGAGATTGAAAAGCCCAGTGTTGAACCCGTTGTACGACCACCTTCTAAAGGTGTTCTCCGGAAGTCTTCTTATAATCCTAATGCCCGTGCTGCTCAGCATTACAATATTGTTGAGGATTTAGTATAGGCACCATCCGAGATGTCCGCGTTGGAAGTGCTCCAAAGTTGTCTGTCTCAACAGAAGGCATTATTATCTCTGATCGGTGGGATTGATCCTGCTGATTCTAGCCTTCTCTCTTTCGACTTAGAGAATTTCGTCCCCCGACTTCTGCACCAGATTGTGCTTTTCATACAAGTCGGCATTAACAGTCTCAACATCCATAGAGCCATTGTGGACGAAGGTGAATCTACTTGTGTCACATCATCCGCTTGCTAGAAAGCTATTGGCTCTCTAGCCCTCACTTCATCACCCAATTCCCTTGAGGCATTTGATGGAAGGGAATCGAAACCCTTGGGTGTTCTCGCTAGCTTACCGATCACATTGCAAGGAAAGACGGTCAATTTTGAAGTAGAAGTCGTTGATGCTAAACTCAATTACAATCTTCTACTCGGTCATAGTTGGACTCACGCTATGTTGTGCGTTCCATCCACCCTCTTTCGACTTCTAAAGTTTCCACACGAGGGAAAAATCATCACTCTCGACCAGTTGTCGTTCTTTACCTCGTCTTCCGAGAACAACGTGCCATGCGTGGATTAGATTCCTTCTCCCCCCGACAGTGTAGGGTCGGGTCTTTTTAAAGATCCCGCTCTCATGGGTATCTTTCCCCTTCCACCACAAAATATTGTTCAAGTTAATATGATCTCTCGGTTAGATGACCCATGGATCGTCGCTTTTCCTGAACAGGTTGATTAATTTGGGGATTCAATGCTACTTAATCCAATTGAAATCAATTCTTGTGAGCTTACATCTGCATCTGATTCTCCCCCTTCTGAAGGTGCTCCTTTGAGCATGGCTCTCGACGTTTATTCTCAATCCCCCTGGCTTGGCGATGTGGATTCGCCTAATACTTTGAAATAAGTGTTTCCATCCGATGAGGCTATAATGGAAACCATGACTCTCAAAGATCTACAGTGGAGCGATGAGCATCATCGTTCCTTGTTTATGCCTGGCCTCGGGGAAATGTCTAACTATCTTGAGCATTTTGTGTCTCAAGTTCCTTCTCCGCCATTTCAAACGACTATCTTGACTCATGAAGTCTTCGCTAAAGGTAACTTGGGTAACATTAATCAAACGATGCCTATCGACATTTCAGTGAAACCAGGGATTGTCGAGAACATCCATGTGGGAGTCACTTGCTCTTTCGAGGAAGTCCAAGTGTATACTAGCCTATTTCGGGAATTTCATGATGTTTTCACCTGGTATTACAAAGAGATGTCTGGAATTGACCCCAGCATTGTGGTGCACGAGATTCCCACCTATTCAGGTGCAAAGCTTGTTTGCCAGCGTCTGCGTCCAGTGCATCCTCGGAAAGCCACTGCCATAAAAGTTGAAGTTGAAAAACTTCTTAAAGCGGGTTTCATTTATCTGATTCCTCTGACAGAGTGGGTTTCTAACATTGTTCCTGTGGATAAGAAGGAAGGAGAAATTTGTGTCTCAGTTGAATATCGCGATATTAATCAAGCCTATCCTAAGGATAACTATCCCACCCCTTTCATCGATCAAATCATCGACGATTGTGTGGGGAGTGAAATTTTTTCCCTTATGGACGGTTTCTATGGCTATAATCAGATCAACATTCTCCCGTCTGATCAACACAAGACTGCTTTTATCTATCCCTGGGGGACATTCGCATATAAAAACTCCCTTTCGGCTTGAAGAACGTTGGGGCTATGTTCTAGCGCGCAATGTCTTATGCCTTTCATGATATTCATCATATTGTTCAACCATACCTGGATGACCTTCCAGCTCATTCAGACGCACGAAAATACCACCCGGACCATCTCTTCCATATATTTCTTCAACGTAGACGCTACAACATCTGGCTCAATCCACATAAATGTGTCTTCTGCATCAATTCCAATAGACTTTTAGGGTTTATCGTATCTAAAGAAAGAATTTGCCTTGAACCGCTTAAGGTTGAGGCTATTGTTAATCTCCCCTCTCCATCCTCGTTACACCAGGTTCAGAGTCTCCAAGGGAAAGAAAATTTATTACGTCATTTTATTCCGAACTACGCTGAAGTAGCCAAAGGATTCACACAAATTTTAAAGTAGGACGTCCCTTTCTTTTGGGATGAGATTTTTCAGCAATATTTTGATAGGCTTAAGACACTGCTTGTCAACGCTCCTCTATTATGTCCTCCGAATTACCATCGTGATTTCACCCTCTATCTAGCTGCTTCCTTCAGTACGATCGCCATGGTTTTAGTTCAAGATGATGATGACGGGAATGAGCATGTCGTTTATTACTTGTCTCGAAACCTTCTTGACCCTGAAACGTGTTACGCACATGTTGAGAAGTTAGTGTTGGCTGCGGTCCAGGCCATCCAGCATTTCCATTTATCCTTTTACGCATGGTGATCGTGATTTCTGATTGTAACCCCATGACCTATATTCTATCTTGGCAGTTGCTGGGGGGAAAATACTTGAAGTGGATCGTTATCCTCCAAGGGTTTATTTGGAGTTTACTACAGCCAAATCAAAGAAATCACTTGTTTTCACTGATTTGATTTGTTCTCTCCCCGCCGACTCTGCTCCTTCTCATTTCGAGGCTCATATTCCAGACGAAACTCTTTTCTTGATTAGAAACCTCGATCCGTGGTACGGTGATATCATCTTGTATCTCCAAACTTCTAATTTTAGGTCTGAGTTAACGAAAGATGTCCGATGCCGCATTCGGCATCAGTCACAACCTTATCGTATTATCGGAGATACCCTCTATCGTGTTGGAGTTGATTCTGTACTCCACTGATGTCTGACCCTCGAGGAAGCTGAGAAGGTTTTAAATGACTGCCACAGTGGTGCCTGTGGTGGTCACATGTCTGGTTATGCCACCGCACAGAAGATCCTTCGTGCTAGCTATTTCTGGCCGTCCATTTTTAAATACTGCATTGTTGCAGTACGCAAATGCCATGTGTGCCAGATATATCAACGCAAGATGCATGTGCCACCTGTTCCTTTACACCATGTCATTACTGTTAGTCCTTTTTCCAAATGGGGCATCGATTTTATGACGTTTTACCCTCGTTCGACTGGGAGGCATGCCTATATCATCGTCGTCGTCGATTATTTTACAAAATGGGCCAAAGAAATGGCTACACTAGCTGTGGACGGTACGACAATGGCACAATTCATATTCAATCATGTTATTACTCAGTTTGGTGTCCCTCAGGCCATCATTACTGATCATGGTTCTCATTTTCGGGACTATATGATGGCGGAGCTGACATCTAAGTTGGGTCTACGTCACGATAGTTCAACGCCTTATTACCCTCAATCTAATGGCCAAGTTGAAGCTGTAAACAAAGTCCTTGTTACAATGCTTCAACAAAAAATTGGGATCCATAAATCAAATTAGCATCTCATGTTGTTTTCAGCTCTTTGGGCTTACCGAACGTCGACTGAGAGTGCAACCGGATTTACCCCGTTTTAGTTGGTATACAGTTTGGAAGCCACTCTTCCGATTGAATGTGAAATCCATTCACTCAAACTAGCTGTGGAATTACTGCCTAATACTTCACCTAAGGAAGAGTGCCTCCTCTACTTAGAGATATTGGATGAAACTCGTCGCTTAGCTGCCTTGGTCATCGAAGCACAGAAGAAGCAAGTCAAAGCTCATTTTGACCAAAACGTTTCCCCTCATTCTTTTACCGAAGGCGATCTCATTCTCCCATACGACCAAGCTCATGATAAGTTGGGGGCAGGTAAATTTCAACCCATGTGGCATGGGCCCTACATCGTCAAACGTGTGTTACAAAATTGGGCTTACGAGCTTATTGATTATGAAGGGTATCCCTTAGCACAGCCCAGGAATGGGTTGTACCTCAAAAAGTATAATGCTTGAGTCATTCATGCATGATGTGTGTACATAGGTGATTTTTTCATTTTTGTGCATGTTTTGGTTTGATGTGCTTTGTGGGATTTTTTATGCTTATTGGGTCTTGTTTGTTATGCAGATGTCTATTTCCACTTATGTCGGTTTCACGGATGGTGCTTCCCGCAGTACCAAGAAATTGTCTTCGGCAGCCTGGGTAATTTATGATCATGTTGGTGAGTTGATTAACTTACAAGATATTTGTATAGGACCAACTACAAACAATGTCGCTGAATATAGTGTTGTTTTGGAACTATTAACCGAGGTATTTAACCTCGGCATACGCGCATTTCTTGTGAATTTGGATTCACAACTTGTTGTTCTTAAACTTAACGGTCATTATTCGGTTCGAAACCCATGCATTTTGAGATTCTATTTGTGTATTCATTTACTTTAAAGACATTTTTATTTCATTACATATCAACATATACAAAGACGAATGAATATATTAACTGATGCAATAGCTAACATTGTGCTAGGTAGACATTTGCTGAATTTATAAAACATCATCATATGTAAATAGACCCATGTAGAAAATAGATGTATATACATATATATCGATTGTTTGCAATGTGTGCATCATTAAAAACCCAAAAAATATATATGTATGTTTCAGTTACATCGTGAGACAACATGTCTCTCCAAAATGTGCGGAGATGAAAAGCCTAAGTGCCTAATCGGCGTGGTGCTCATGATAGCACATCACCGCTCGTACCAACTACCTCAACAAACGGTGGATACGAATCGGCACCCCTACAGTTTGCCTCTGATAGGCTCGAGGAACATCATCAAAATGAGCATAGTCTTGAATCCCACGGGTGATCCCCTCTAGGTTCTGTACTATCTCCTCGTCACTGCCCTCACCATGAGGATCGAAATCACGAGGAGTTCGCCTCGCTATCGGCGACATACCTGTAGGACACTCTGGGCCAACATCTGCATACATATAATATTAACTGTCAGAACATGCATATATACCAAAAAATCATAAACTCATGAAAATAAAAAATGAGTCTCACCTAGCTCTTCATCCAAATCCTCTCCCTCTAGGAGCGGGAGGTCGGGATCACCGGTGAAGTCTGTGCCAGCGTAGGGCCAATCCTCCACGACAATCAGTTGTTGTCGGAGCCATTCGAAAAAATCTGGCCTTCAGGACATCTGTTGGCCACCCCCTGCTCTAGGCATCAATGTGGCCCATCGGGCCATCCGTGGCTCTCTAGGTGGTGGCATCGAGACAATAACCTCCTGACGCTGGAATATGTGAAATCATTCCAAGAAGAACGATACCAAAATCCATCCATACCCAAACTTATTTAGTTTGGTCTTCTTGCACTTAGTGAGTTACCACTTGATGTTGATAGTCACAGCCTTAGCCCAGTTGAAGATAGTCGAGTTCATGCACTCTGAGGCAAGAAGTAGTTGGGTCTTTGTGGCCTCATGCGGTGCTTGCGATCCTGCAGCCCGCGTGATAGTATGTAGCACTACTCTTAGTGCCAGATCAGGAATGGTTTGTATGTCAAATTTTCCACTCCTTGTTCCTTTTCATGCCCCTCGACACACCCTTTCAATTACCATTCCCATAATTTCCCCGAAAGGACGAGTACTAGTCAAGATAGGGACTGCACCTCTATGCGACAATCTAGTGATGAAATACACATCAGAGACTTTGAGTTCAAGCTCTTGATCCCGAAGCACAAACTTTTCTTGATCCTCATCCTAAATGCTTATCAAATATTGAAGCAATTCATGTTGAGCCCGAAGGCACAGTGTCAAGAAGAATTTCCTTAGCCCACAGTTTCTGAGGTCGTTCATGCATTGTTCATTCTCCATGGCCTGTTCATCCTCCTCACTGTGTTCTCTCTCTTTCCACTCAATTACCATATTTTCGGCTTGGTACCTACACACATTGCTCATATGAACATTTTAAGTCTCTTTAGGCATCAAAATTTGCAAATAAATAGTTCTTTTTTCTTTAAATTTAGGCAGATTTTGGGTTGCATGGTTGGTGCGACTGTTTCTCTAACAGTCACGCCAATGGGTGCGACCACTGTATAAAAAGAGGTCGATTGGCATGGGTCCTTGCCTGAAACCCGCGCCAACCACGATGCCCTAGATTTTGCAAATCCTTCCCTAAAGGGATCAAAATGACAAATAAAGGTAATAAAAATTAGCTTAAAAGATGGCAAATGGTGTGAGCTCTTACCTGAAATTGACGGAATCAATATTGGTTCACCGAATCGCTCGCAATCATCGCCATAAGATCGCAAGGTAAATGTACCACTATTGCTCCACAAAGAGGTAAATGTGGAAAGTAAATAATTTTTTACCACTTATGGTGTTTTATAACTTTTCAAAATCTTAAATTAGGTTTTAAAACATATTTTTCGATTATTTTATCATATTATTATCGAGAAATACATTTTACACACGTCTTTTTATGCAGCGACAAGTTTCCACATGGTTATGACGAAGAAATGAGTTGTATTTTATACTTTTTCGGACTCGGTAAAAACATGAAAAAGTCACTACTGGAGTCACCTTTCAGCTCTTTTTTGACTTTCTAAAACTGAAAAGATTGTCAAGACGCTTGTTTTTTTGAACTCGTTAAATGGTTGCGAAACGATATCTACCTAGTATACGTTTAACACTTTTTCGGGTTGGGATAGATTATTTAAGAAAAAGGAATACCTTAGCCTATCGTGACTAAGAGGTTCTCTTAGACATAGTTTTCTACCTTTTTCGGATCTATGAGACTATTTACGAAAAGGGCCTTGCTATAGTTTTCTTTTTCGCCTTCTTTTCAAAATATCTAAACATGAAAAGATGTCGAGTTCTTACTTTGTCAGACTCGTTAAAACTGATGACATCGGACTCCATCGTTATAACGTTACTCGAGTTCCTCCTTCCTAGGGCTCGTAAAATGTATGTCGCTCTTGAACATGGCACTTGTCTGCATTCGTGTTAGGTTTGGGACATCTCATCTCGTTATTTTTTTGCCTCCATGAGTTTGGGTAATCTCTTTTGACCACTCATCTGCTCTTTTCTGCATCACCATGACCTTAGATCCCTTGATGTCAAATGCTGCCAAATCCAGTGTCGTGCCGTCGATATGTTCAAGAGAAGTTTGCCTCTAAATTTTTCAACATCCCTATGATTCTCTATTGGTCTTGATTCACAAACATCACATTACTCTGTCTCGTGTCGATGATGTGGGAAACATTATGGCCCACCTTCGATTTGGTCACTTCATGTCGACTCCAACTCATTATCTAGGAAGTTTATCTAGAGACTCCCTTCAGGTACCTTGGAGCCTGCATGCCTCAATGGCAGGTTCTTCACATTCGACGTAAGGTCCACATCATTGGCCTTCGATCGACTGACTTTGTGGGTGTTCGATGTCAGATCACTGTTCACATTCTGTGGATTGTACCTTTCGTACCTTGAGAGCCATTGTTATTATTGGTGGTTTCTCTTGCGTATGTTAACGACTTTCATCATTGGCTAGTAATCGGATGATTTTCTTGCATGTTCGACTTCAGCTCACATATTCACATGCTCGAATTTGTACTTTTTTCAGGTCAAGATGGAGCGCAAGACCCTAGGTTTTTTCTGATGAGATCTAGGCTGTAGGTTCGTTGTGGATTACTATGACTTTTTACATGGCTCTTCTGATTAGATGGCTGCGACCATACCTGAGTCTGTTTGTTGATCCCTATTGCTAGATGGTTGTGTCTGTACCTCAGATCTTACTATTTATGTACTCTATTATGGATGGCTACATCCATGCCACATGTCATGTATTAGAAGTATAAATTGTACTTTTACTTATAGGTCTTTTGACAATAGTGTTTGGGCCGAACGCGTTCTTATAAATAATTTCACTCCTCCCTCTCTCTCGGACCTCATGCTTTAGGGGGCATCTGTTACACAACATTTTGTCACCGTCCCTGCAATCCCTCACCCTATATATTGGAGGGTATTTCCCGTGACTTGTGAGAAGTTTCATACTCTGCAAACACCTTCTTTGCATCCTTCTGCATAAGGACATCATTTCTCCTATTGAACATTTCCTCAAAAAGCACACAAAAACCTATGTTTTGGCATTGGCGCGGGTAGCTAGTTCACCCCTTATGCCAATAGGGAAGATTTTCACTATAGCCCGCACCACCTGGCACTCTGTCTCTGTGTTGTGCCTGTGCCAGCTGTTTTAGGAATGTTTTGTAACAAAATAGAGGCGGAAGTTTCCTTTAACCACCTCAGGGATGAGTCACAGGAAGTGGTTAAACTTGATAAGCCACAGATCTCTCCCTTTAGGTAGTGGTTTTTACCTCCCATGGAACATTCTTTGAAGATAGGACTCCCCTCCATGATTAGAGGGATCCTAACCTCTCCTTCTTCCTCTATATAAACATGCCTTCTCCCTTTACAAAAGCTAGCTGAACATATAGCCAAGAAGCTGAACTTGGAGAAGAGATACTATAGCTACGTAATTGCTATAGAGAAGGTAGAACCAAGGAGAATTCCATAGAGAGAGCCCCGTCCGAAGGCAAATGATGTGGACCTTACGTAAAATGCGAAGAACCTGCCATTGAGGCATGCAGGCTCCAAGGTACCTGAAGGGAGTCTCTAGATCAACTTCTTGGATAATGAGCTGGAGTCGACAGGAAGTGACCTAATCAAAGGTGGGCTATAATTTTTCCCACATCATCGACACAAGACAGAGGAATGTGATGTTTGTGAATCAAGACCAACAGAGATTCATAGGGAGGTTGAAAACTTTAGAGGCAAAGTTCTCATGAACATATCGGCGACACAACACTGGATTTGGGAGCATTTGACATCAAGGGATTTGAGGTCATGGTGACATGGAAAAGAGAAGATGAGTGGTCAAAAGAGATTACCAAAACCCGTGGAGGAAAACAAATAACGAGATGATATGTCCCCAACCCGACACGAATGTAGATGAGTGCCATATTCAAGAGAGACATACCGCCAACATGACTACAATCTAGTTCCATTTTCCCGCACCATTTCTCGCGAGTACCCCAATTATTTTTGAAAACAAGCTTGAAGGAGATAGCATGTGCTTGCAATGTAAATTTTTCCTTCGGAAAAATCCAACCTAGTACATTTTACGAGCCCTAGGAAGGAGGAACTCGAGTAACGTCATAACAACGAAGTTTGATGTCATCAGTTTTAACGAGTCTGACAAAGGAAGAACTCAACATATTTTCATGTTTAGAGAGTTTGAAAAGAAGGTGCAAAATAAAACTCCAGCAAGGCCCTTTTCGTAAATAGTCTCACAGATCCAAAAAGGTAGAAAACTATGTCTGAGAGAACATCTTAGTCGCGATAGGCTAAGGTATTCATTTTTCGTAAATAATCTATCCCAGCCTGAAAAAGGGTTAAACATATACTGGGTAGATATCGTTTCGCAGCCATTTAATGAGTTCAAAATGACAAGCGTCTCGACAATATTTTTAGTTTTAGAAAGTCAAAAAAGAGCTGAAAGGTGACTCCAGTAGTGACTTTTTTGTGTTTTTACTGAGTTTGAAAAAGTATAAAATACAACTCGTTTCTTCGTCATAACCACGTGGAAACTTGTCGTTGCACAAAAAGACGTGTGTAAAATGTATTTCTCGATAATAATATGATAAAATAATCGACAAATATTTTTTAAAACCTAATTTAAGATTTTGAAAAGTTATAAAAGACCATAAGTGGTAAAAAATTATTTACTTTTCACATTTACCTCTTTGTGGAGCAACAGTGGTCCATTTACCTTGCGATATTGTGGCGATGATAGCGAGCGATCCAGTGAACCAATCTCGATTCCGTCAGTTTCAGGTAAGAGCTGACACCATTTTCCATCTTTTAAGCTAATTTTTATTACCTTTATTTTTCATTTTTATCCCTTTATGGGAGGATTTTCAAAATATAGGGCATCGCGGTTGGCGCAGGTTTTGGGCACGGACCCGTGCCAATCGACCTCTTTTTATACAGGGGTCGCGCCCATTAGAGCGACTGTTAGCAAAACAGTCGCGCCAACCACACAACCTAAAATCCGCCTAAATTTAAAGGAAAAGGAACCATTTATTTGAAAATTTTGCTGCCTAAGGAGACTTACAATGTTCATATGAACAATTTGTGCAGGTACCAATCTAAAAAGATGGTAATTGAGTGGAAAGATAGAGAACACAGTGAGGAAGATGAACATGCCATGGAGAATGAACAATGCATGAACGCCCTCGGAAACTGTGGGCTAAAGAAATTCTTCGTGACACCTTGCCTTTGGGCTCAGTCTGAATTACTTCAATATTTGATAAGCATTTGGGACGAGGATCAAGAAAATTTTGTGCTTCTAGATCAAAAGCTTGAACTCGAAGTCTCTGATGTGTATTTCATCACTAGATTATCGCGTAGAGGTGCAGTCCCTATCTTGACTGGTACCCGTCCTTCCGGGGAAAGTATGGGAATGGTAATTGACAAGGTGTGCCGAGCGGCATGAAAAGGAACATGGAGTGGCAAAGTATGAATTATTCATCTCAAGGAATGAACAAACCACCATTAAAATATTCATTGAATTTAAATAATATTTAACATTATTTCTTAATTTAACATCAACATAGTAAAAAATTGATATCTTAATGAATGAACAAACCACCATTAATATATTCATTGAATTTAAATAATATTGAACATTATTTCATAATTTAACATTAACACAATGATTAAAAAATTTGATAATTCTTACCAAAGTCATCACAAAAATTTCTTAATAAACTGGAAGCCAGATTAATATATCTAAATACCCATTTTCTTATACCATATCTATTTTTAAAAATGCTCAGCTAAATGCCTATTCTCTTATACCATATCTATATTTAAAATGGTTCATCTATACTGGAAGCCAGATTAATATATATAATTACCCATTTTCTTATACCATATCTATTTTTAAAAATGCTCAGCTAAACTCCTATTCTCTTATATCATATCTATATTTAAAATGGTTCATCTAAAGGCCTAATTACCTTGCAATAGATTTTAATATTCAAAAGTAGTTTCTTCATCTAAATTTTAAATGTTTTGGTTTTTTTGTTAAAAGTAATGAGGTTGGCTTTTATATCAACCATCACAGGTTCAATTCCCTTAGCCTATCAAGATAATGTATTTGAACATATTGATGAGGATGGAGTAAAAGAAAAAAAAGAGAAAGAGAAAAATGAAAAATACTACCAAACTTTAAAAAAAAAAAAAATACTATTAAAAAATTTAATATTATTCTCAAATTATATAAATTAATTATTTTATTATTTTATTTATATTAATTATTTTATTTTATTTTATTTTAAAATATTAATTCATATAAAAATATGAGAAAAAGCATGAAAATTAATCCATACACAAATATTAGCCCCTAAAATGTTTTCTATATCACATAGGTAGTGATTTATATCTAATGGATGCCATTAGTGTTATCAAATGAAGAATTATTTTCAAATACAACAATATAGTGTGGAGTCAAGTCCTATTCAAATATTTTTTTGTTTTATACACAATTCATCTACTCAAGATCTCTGCATTTTGTGAGTTGTCATTCATAGATATGAACGCCACTAGAAAATATACTCGTGGAAAATAAATTGCCTTGATTTTAAGGCAAAAGCCTTCATAGAAATATGCATTCATGTTCTATTTGTAATATCAATAGAGTTTTTTTAGGATGGAAACTTCATGGAAAATTTATGTAGAAGGTAAATCTTACATCTTGAGAATGACATACAGGAAAAGGCTTGGAATCTCATAAAAAAATTCACAAATACAAATTTTATAGAAATATGGGAGTTTCAATTTATTTATCCATAAACTTTATAGTTTCTATAATAGAAATATATAAAGAATCTTAAACACAAATATGGAGTACATATATGTGTTGGTGACTAAAGTCCAAGTAATTGACTGAGCTTAAAGTGATTTTCCACCCAACTATAAGATCTATTTTACTTAATATTTATACAATAGGCCACCCCTTAGCCAAGCTATTCTACCACCAAAGTGAAGATGGAAAATGAAATTTCCTCAATCCATTCTCTCAATATCAAAGAAATAGTATTACTAAACCAATATTTCACAGCTACGTTTTTCAAGAGAGAGTAGCTCTTAGCACCTATAATACCTGCCCCACATTGCACAAGGAGGTTTTACTTCTCTACTAAATAGTCCCTTAGAAGTATCCCCCCTCCAATTCTCTTTGAAGTGTGCATTGCAAGGTCCACAATGACGTCCTTCAACTTTAGTATAATTTTATTTGTTTTATTGGCTTTTCTTAAGTTCTAATGGACTCCTTTCATGGTTGTTCTAGTACACACTATTGCAATTTTATTTTCCTAGAAATAAATATCATTTTACATCCTTTATCCTTCCTCTAAATATTATGTTTCCTTCTCATTCAAATTTCCATGTGTTCCTCCACTACTTATATATTATTCCAATATTGGAGGGAAGATGACTTGCTAATTTTTAAGAAGTGATGGCATAGAATGAGGGATTCATTTCCTCCACACTGCATAACCTCTATTAACTTGGAAAACTGAGTTTTGAAAATAAGTGTAGATTCAAGATAACATACCATATTTTCTTTTAGGAATAAACCCATTAGACCCTCTCATATTCCCCCTTTTTTGGCATCATAACCCCTTTAGGCGCTCTTACTCCCTTGTCCTTGGCCATTTTTATTAACTGTAATAACAAAATAGTTATAATACTCAAGAAGGTTAGTAAAGCTCCTCTCCCTTAGAATAACGCCATCCTCTGTTTTTTGTTACCACGACAATATTTATGGCTTCATTCATCAGTTGTACATTTAATGAAGTCCTATTCATTGTCTTGGTATATAGAATTCCAACATTGTTTGCAACCATCATCCGGATAAATATATATCATAGTTATATATATGCATGCCATATTTCATCAATATGAATTCCAATCTATGACTTTTAAGTTATGAGTTGTAACAAATACATTCACAAAACAAGATAAAGTATGCAATTCATATGAATCCTTATCTTTATAAATATTTATTTGCTCCATATGGCTTCCACAGATAGAGCTCAGTGCATCAATTTCTCAGAAACATACAATTCATTCACGATCCCATCTAGCATGTGAAATGAATCTCCCACAACATAGTCATTCGATTATCCTCTTCCTTGTAGTCATTCACCCTTCGGGCTTAGGGATCCCCTTCTCTATTACAAAATCCCTTGGGCGATCCATCTTTTGCCAAGGTTTTCTCACATCGGAAGGGTATATACACTTATATAGTCTTACACCAAGGTGCCCCTCTAGCTTTCTTGAAAATAACATAGTGACATCTCAGTGGTGATCAAGGCATATCATAGGGTTCCATTGTCACTATAGTGGCATCCTCTCCATGTTTTTTAGCTTCAAGTTTCAACAACCATAATATGTATTTCCTAGATATATCCATCTTGTCACCTATATTGTATATTTACCATGAGATATGATCATAATAATTTCAATCTGGTATAAAAATCATATTACACAAGTAAGATATTTTTCTCATAATGTTTGGTTTTTTCATGTGATAGCACCTAGTCTACTTAGACTTACACTCATTTCCATATCCAAGACCATTCTACGTGGCATTTGACTTTAAATCAACAAAAAAATATAAATATTTATGAATATAATCATTTTATTGCAATTTTACAACATCCCTAGAAATCATCTCAATCATATGTACCATTATAGTTCATAGGTTCCATGAATCAATCACTCATACAAACTTGAATGCATCACAAGGATTTGAACATTATTCACATGTTGAAATATTTTTCCTTTGTCATACCCCAATAGGTATCAATCTACCATTATATGCAGTAGTGTTGTAAGACCAATGTTGCAACATGCTTACCCACTTTTTTTTTTTCTTTTTCTTGGAAAAGATGTGAATTTTTAATCTCTTTATCCATTCTTGTTTTGTGGTTTTTTGGTTCAATATCTTCCTCTACATCTATTTAGTTTTGAATACCACACCACTCATGTCTCATTAGCAGTAAAAATTTTCACTGTAGCTATTTATCTTGGTAATAATTTTTCAACAAATATCTCTAATGTGTACACTTCGCATTTCACTTCATATTTCTCCATGGTAGAAAATTTTTTCAAACCTTTATGATGTGCATCAACCAATTCCACAAAATATGTCCGTGATTGTATAATTGCATCATATATTTTTACCTTGGTAATTTCACCATCTTGATTTTCCAAAATGATCTCAACTGCAGGTAAAAAAATCCACTTGATGAGTTACATAGATTACAATTTTGAAGCCTGAATACCGAGTACGCATTCTTGGAAAATATCTTTCTAGTATGGGCATCCACAACAATAATATGGTCATAAAAAATATGTGTGTCTACTTATTGGTTTAAATAACGAGCCATCTATATTTTGTATTTTTTTCCACCACCCAAAGTTAATCTCTTTATCCAATGTTTGTTTCATCCCCATAGGGAAAAATTTCAATATATTTCTTCAATGCACATTACTAAAGCACACTTTTGTACCTATTTTTATCCATATTTCAAAATAGAATAATGTTTTTAATTTTCCCACATTGTATCCAAGGAAACTAAGATACATATTATTTGGTATCATTTAAGATAATATAGCTTGATATTTTTTGTATTTCATCCAATATGCAGGATAAATCGCTTCATTTACATGAACCAACAATTGAACATACTACAACCCTCACAACTCTATTTGGACATCTAAACCTCTTATATCTGGACTAGAGGAATCAGGATTCCAAGAAAATATCCCTCCTTGGATTTTAATAGCTATGTTTATTGACTCCTTTGATAACCTTTCTACTCCATCATTTTGTAACTCTTCCAGATTCTCTTCTAAAAATTTTGTTGCAATTTTACAACTAGGAAATTTGGCAACATAATTGTCAATGAGGTTTATCACCCTAAAAATGTTTCCAAGCCTAAGTTCTAATATAGAACATTAAGGGGCCAGAAGAGCTTAGAGAGGTAAAATCCAAATATTGTGCATATAACAACAAAAATTTCCAACATTATGAACATTTAGACTCATGTAGTTGATAATATCTTCACTTGTATGTTTTTGTCTTTACTCATTGGAAATAAAAAAATCATTCTTGTGTATAATAGTCGTCAATGCTTCTTTATCTCATAAATTTTACTAATGTGGGTTGAAATACTTTTATCATAGTGACAAATATTTTGATATTTGTGCAACAAAAAAGGCACAAAATAGCACCTATATTATCATCATATTTAACCCTTCCTACTAGGGTATAGTTTACAGTTCTACCTAGCCCTAAAGGGGTACAGATCTTACTCTAGTGGGAGAATTTTCAGATCTCTCAAGGGTACACAAGCTCACCAATGGAGTGGATGGTCACCTGGAAACAAGGTGGCTTGTTTTCATGTATAGAAAGAATTTCTTTTAGATGGATTATTTAATTAATTTCTCTTGGGAACTACCACAACAAATTGTGGATGTCATCACCATCATAGGTAAAGGTTTTAGTATAAATCATGTCACTTATAGCAATCTTCTCAACAAATAATGGATTTTGGTAATAAGAGGATTCTTGTGGATTCTCGAGTCTCCCATGGATTAATAGGAATATCATCTTTTGTGAGAAATGTTTTTTTTTCAATATTTGAACAAGTTATAACATCATTGAAACAAAACAATTATCCAACCAACATTTCAATTTAGGTTGTTTAGTATCCCAAATTAATTTCCCTGGAGTCTGTCATACCCTGCGTTGATGGATATTATTATAGAAAATTTTTATATGAGAATGGCCTAACAACATTATAAAGTAACTATTTTTTTTCATACCCTATGTTGATGGATATTCTTATAACAAAATTATGTATGTGAAAGGCCTAGCAACATTCTAAGATAAAACTTGAGTTGTGCGTTTGTTGGAATAGTAAGTACATAATTTCTGAAATACCAGATGGAATAAATTAACATAAAACATGAGCATTGTTTATGAAATTAAATTATGGGAAACTTAGGTCAGGGAGAAGTCTTTAGTAATTTAAAGGCTTGAATTCATAGAATGACAACATATGCCTTCATAATCATATAAATAGACTCCAAAGCCTAACAATATTGGTACATAGAAGTAACAAAATTATGTATATTTTCTACAACTATTTAAAACATTGAAAATTGTCACCTTGGTGCCAATAGAATTAGAGAGAATCTTGATAATCTTTTCGTAGGCTTCCTTGGAAATCTGTGTTTTCCTTAGGAATTTTTTTTCTATTGAATTTTTTCACCCCTCAATACTACATGTAATTTAAACTTGAATGATACATTCATGTGTTGTACACAAAAGCTAAGTTCATTTTCAAATAAAACACAATAATTCTTTACCATGGCTAAGGATGCAACTAAAAAATTAGCTATAATGAAGTATCCATGGTTACTAACATCAAATATGGAAAACATTCATTCTCTTTGAAACCAAACCACAATTTCAGGGCACACAAAAGGTAACTATTAATAAAAAATATTTCTCATGGAAGTGCTTTCTTTGATGAATAACGAAGAAAAACAAGAATTCTTTTATTATGTAACATTGAAATTTACTCAAATTTTTAAATAGACACATGAAAAAATACATTTAGATACCTTCTACCATTAAAATCTAACGAAGTTTTTCCAAGAAAATAGTTCACTAGTGAGGCATGTTTCCTCAAAATCTGATAGGTCTTTTGAGGAGAACTCACAAGACAAAAGCTAGACCTTGGGACAACAATATGAGGTGTGGCCAATTGTCACCACAACCACTAACTCCTGATATTTCATGGACTTTCACCACTGAGGAGGCTTCATTATGTTAGGTTACCTAAAGCATCTCTCACGTACAAGGGAAAAGTGTGAAAATTTCACCACTAAAATTCTATTGTAACAATTGGTATTATTCTTCTAACTATTAATTAAATTAGCAGTTTATTTCTATGACAACATTGAAATAAACACACCGAAATATTCACAAAAATACTTAGGAAAATAATAACGCCAGAAACTGAGAAATATGCTAGCACACAGACACATAAAAATTGACACAATTATTTTTGGACAAATGTCCCCAGAAAAACCCAACTTGGGAAAACTTGTGCAGTAGTTGAGGGCTTTTATTATTAATTAGTAGTGAAATGCTAAGTACAATATGTATGTCAAAAATTGGAAATCCACAACAACAAAATCTGGTCGAAATTGTCTAATGGAATTTGTCTTCCTTCACAAGCAACCCCAACACAACTCTGGTTCAGAAAATGTGTCCTCATGAACCCTCTACGCATGCCTCTGCACAGTGCTTGTGCAGAACCTTTAATGTCTAGCCTGGAAGTGCCTCTGAACAAGTTGTTCTACTTGTATATGTTGCTGGAAAAATTCTATGTCCTTCTAGAAGACTTTACTGGCCTCTTGAAGTTGAATCGAATTTTCCACAACTAAATCTAATTGCATTATGAAGTTTCCTGCACAGTCCTCTGCACTACCTCATTGGGAATAGCTCAGCCTCTTGCTGCTACCTCTCTAGAATATGAAACATTTCCTCTATATCACTTTCCCTTCCCCTCTCTATCTTGGCTTCCTTCTCTGGCTCGAACTCTTCCGACAAGTTACTGCCGCTCTCTACAAAATTGAACTGCCTAAGGAAATTGATCTTGATTGTATTCCTCCATCTACCCATCAACTTCTTCTTATAATATCACTATGGGACTCCAACAACCAATGTTAAATCTTGATCAATGGTTGAGCTTATTTCCTAGTCGATCAATGTGAGCTTCTAGAGAAATCTCACCTTCCTCAATTAATTCTTGTTAATTAATAATTTTCCCTAAGTTGGACTTAGGAATTTATTAATTATTGATTGCTTGACTTAATAAGGCATTTTCAGGTGGATTTTACTTAAACCTTTTCTGGGTTAATGTTTCTTAGCCTCTTTGACAACTGTTGATACTAGAACACCATTCGATGCTACAAAATCTAACACTCTCTCTTATCGAGTAAGGTGTTATATTATTAAACGGCTTCCAAAAACATGTCTCTACATCATTCTCCATACACGTTGTTGATTTATGGCCACTGTGACTACTTTCCACTTCCCACCAACCACTGTGCAACTCTGATGTTGCATCTGTGCTGCTATTGACGCTATTATATTCTTTCCAACTCATCATCTACACTATAAATCCCTCTCAAGTGTTGTTGTTGCTATTGCAACTACTGCAATTGAGAAGCATCCTAAATACTAAATCAATGGTGTCTATGTGTTTCATCTATCTCCTAAGAATATGGTTGTTACTATCCTCTACACTATCCACTAAGGAATTTGCATTGTTGTTGACTCTGCTACTTAACCTCCTGCTCTATTGTCAACACTGCTCTACGCTTCTCAACACCTAGCTGCAACTAGTCTGCAACCGTCACTCTGGAATCTGACTGCATCACTGACACCGGTCCATCCTACTACCGAATGTTGTGGGCCCTTGTAGCAAGGTTATGATCCATAAGGAGGACAATTGAATTGATCCTTCCCATCTTCTATGCAACTCTAGGACTAAAGCTCCATATCGCCTCACCTCACTTATGGAGGTATAGTTTCCATCATCGCAAAAGATTCCTCCAACCTAGAGGATAACTTGTCTATCTATGCAGACGTTTTCACATGGCCCTGCTTCTCTTGATTTTCCTTTTTCCTGAGAATAAACTGAGTACTGAAGTGGCCAAACTCCCCACACCTAAAGCACTTGACCTTAGATAGGTCCTTCTTCTTCTTCTTCTCCCCTTGTCCCTGACTGTGACCCTTTGATGCTAGGGAGACATTTTACTCTTCCTTCTCACACTTCATGCCCTTGCTACTACTTCCACTGATGGTTCTCTTCAACATAACTCACCTCAACTCCTCCTGTTGTAGGTTGTCCCACATCATGTCCCATCTAGGCAATGTGTCTCTGCCCAACAGAATTTGGACAAACACTTGCCACTCTTTTGATATTTTATTCAATGCCAACCATACAAGCTCTGTTGGTTGAGGTTCCTCCCCAATTACTGCAATTTGATCATACACCTCTTGAATCCTAGTGAGGAAGGCATCAATGCATTCACCCTTTTGCATAAGGATGCTTATCAAATTTTCCTAGATAAACATCTTCTGTTGCTTGGAAGTACTCTGCTATAGTTGGGAGAGAGCATCACACATTTCCTTGGTTGTACCTTTGTTTGACACATGTGAGACTATATGATCTCAGACTCCATCCAATATCACCTTCTTCGCCTTCACCATTTATTATCCTTTAACTAATTTTCATCATGGGGTATTGCCACCATATTATCTACATAGGATTTCATTCCATATTCATCTAGAAGGAAGGACATCCTATCCTTCCACATGACATAGTTGGAGGCTCCCTCCATCCTATCTTGATCTCTAACCCCAATTATGGCCATCTCTGAATCTGATCAAAAATATCCCTCTTACTTTGCTTGGCTGTTGAATCTAAATATTCACACTCCCTTCTCAAGTGAGAATAACTGCCTGAAACAACTATTAACTACAACTAGGAAAATCATATTTCTAGGCTAGAAACCCTCTAAGAGAAATTTACCCTCTATGTGGGGTTTTCTCTTCCATCCAATGTTGATTTTTCTACTATAAACTACTGCAAAAGCCTTCTTCACCCAAAAAAATAATCTTCCAAGAAAAAATACCTGAGTTATTTTTTCCTTTGCCTGCTGGAATCACTCAATTGGAAATTCGAGTTTTTCTGCCAGCCTGCACTTAAAATTTGAACTTCCTTGAGAAACTCAAATTGTCGGCTTAGGCTTTGTGCAACCTATAGAAATTCATCTTGCCTCTCCCTCTGAACAATGAATTTTTTACTCTACTTCTGAGCTTCCCTGTTTGATCAACCTTTCTCTGATACCATGTGAAAATTTCACCACTAAAATTCTATTACAACAACTGGCATTATTTCTTCTAATTGTTAATTAAATTGGCAGTTTATTGCTACGAAAAAAATGAAATAAACACTCTTCAATATTCACAAAAATACTGTGAAAACTAATAACGTTGGAAAATAATAAATATGCTTGCAAACGCACATAAAAATTGACAAAATTATTTTTGGACAAATGTCCCTGAAAAAACCAAAATTGGGAAAATTGGTGCAATAGTTGAGGGTTTATATTATTAAGTAGGAATGAAATTTTGAGTACAATCTGGATGTCGAAAACTGGAAATCCACAACAATAAAATTTGGCTAAAATTATCTAAGGTAATTTCCCTTCCTCCATTAGCAACCCTAGCACAACTCTGCTTTAGAAAACTCGTTCTCTTGGGCCCTTTGCACATTTCTTGCGCAAACCCTTTGACGTCTAGCCCAAAATGCCTATGAACAAGTCATTTTTCTTGTCTCTGTTGTTGGAAATGATTCTCCAGCCTTTTGGAAGAATTTCCAGGCCTTGGGAAGATGAATCAAATTTCCCCGTAGTTAAATCAAATTTCCCTCTAAAGCTACCTATCAGGGGTTTTATATTTTTGTATTAATTTCCCTTCACTTAAAATGTTAAATGAGGTTCATAATCTTAGAGTTGTAAAATATAACGGATCTAGATATAGATTCATTTAAAATATAAGCACTCTATTTTGAAAAGCTCGCCAACTATCTAATCTAATATGTCTTTCCAGCTCATTGTATTTAATCTTATTATCAACCTAATACATAATTAAGAATCGATTGCTTTAGACTCAAATCTTTGTCTTAACACTTATATCATAAATCATTCAACTACTTCAATCAAACTCGTTGAAGTGAAGCAACCTATTAATCCTTTCTTTTATGAATAACAAATTTTCATAAATCAAAAGGATTAAATTACTCTACCAATATGAATGTTTATAGTACTGAAACTCTTATCCATTCAAACAAAATGTAATTTAATAGATATATATCAATCCAAGTTGAACAACTCCTCAGAATAAATCTAACAATAATGTAACGTGTCTTAATTCTTATCCTAATCCCAATCAAATATTAACTCAAGTACCTCTAACAATAATTTGACTCAAAAGAACCCACTCGCTCAAAATTCCAACACGGGTCTTCAATCAAGCATTAAACTAACATAATCTTCATTCAAACTTAACTTGTAATGATAAAATAAATTATAGTTCCAAATCCAATCCTCTAATCAATAATACACAAGACTAGAAACACCATTCAACTTGAAAGCAAGGAATGATCATTTAAATAGAAACTACAAACGTTCGATGTTAAATATAAGCTTAAATAACAAATAAAGGAATTCATTACTAAACCTCTATCTAAATCTATTTTGATAAATCTTGGCCAAGATCAGTGGTGGGCCCTCTCCATGATATCTGTCAAGCTAAGTTAACCGTTGTAAATTAAATTACTCACAAGACATTAACGATTAAGGAATAGGAGCCAAAATATTATATTAAATAAAATTGATACATCATGATTCCAAAAGTCAAATGAAAAGAAACACATATGTTCTAGCATGAATATTATTTCTAAACTTTCTTCCCTTCTCCTTTCTGTTTCCCTCTCACATATGACACTATTGACGATTCCCTTTTAAAGAGATCATTCTTTAAAAATATTATAGCTGAAAAATACAATAACAGAAGAAATTAATTTGATAATTTCATATTAGGACAAAATCATATTTTTAGGAGCATTTTCCAGTTCATACAAATCGATGCCCAGAGGAATTAATTTCCCTAGTTAAATATAGCCCAATGTTTTCCAGAGAATGACTAACATATTCTTGGAAATTCTAACATGCCTTGAACTAACTATAGGAAGGTCCCAAAAATGTTGACCATTTTCAAGAGGATCGCATAAATATACTATTGGCTTGAAGGTGAGTGAGCTTAGTACCGAATTAAGTGCAAAATATAGTATTGAACAACTTCCTAGTACCGAACTTTCCATCCAAGTGCTAAATTATGACATAGACCTATCACAATTAGGGAGTTCATATTTCATATTAAGTCCCCCTAATAAATATACAACCACATTTCAATGTTAGCAAAAAGATATAATGTTTGCTTAAACATTTGTCTAAATCAAACAAAGAACTATGAAAATGAGCCTAATCAATGATTCTTTACCTTCATTCATATTTTGGTCATGGGATAGACATAATGACAATTTTGGATACCAGAAAGAATTGAGTGAGGAAAAATAATTGTGGAATATGGTGCAATAAGGTATCAAAAAGATGCCAACAAAAATTCTCAACATCTCCACCATGCCAATGAGTTTGTATGTCCTCATTCAATCAACAAAATTTGTTCATCCTGTCAAAAAATTTGGTACTGACCACTCTTCATATGCCTTCCACACTAAATAAAATTTCTAGGCCATGATCATTCTTTGTTCATTGTTGTTTAAGTCTTCAAATCCTATCATAAACAATATATCTTTGGGTGGGCTTCAACTTCCTTACCTTCCAACACAACAAATTCTTGTTTCTTTCAGTCAATCTATCATTCTCTGCTTTCAGGATCACATTTTAAGCCTTGTACAGTTCATTCCCGCTTCTCACATGCCTATATAGGATTTTATATTTATGGTAATTTTTAGTTTCTCTTGATATTTTCCCTCTATAAATTATCAATTTGAGACTGTAGCTCTCCCTTGGAAAAATCAAGCACATTTTTAGAAGGAAAAATATTTTCTTGTAACCCAATATTCTCATGAACCAATTTTTCTTTAACTTGACTTCTCATGGTTTCATTTTCCCCTTTATTTCCAGTAGGTCCATATTCATATATATTGTTGCGAGGAGAATTACACTATAAAATTGTCAAAATTATCAACGGGACCTTCCTCTTCTAGTGATGGTTTTTTAGAATTGTCTGTTCTCACAGGCAACACAAAGGGGTCTTTTTCTCTAACATGTGGCTCTTTCTCTTTATATGGTGAAACAAACACCGTCCTGAGAGGTTGAGCTCTCTATGGAGGATTCAGTTGGCGCATCATGCTATGGGTAAGCCTTCTCC
Organism: Pinus albicaulis; assembly: GCA_034641835.2. Lineage (NCBI taxonomy): Eukaryota > Viridiplantae > Streptophyta > Pinopsida > Pinales > Pinaceae > Pinus > Pinus albicaulis. Next base: position 298,728,724 of record CM076569.1, read on the forward strand.
CTTTCTATGAGGTTTGAGTCAAAGGTTGATAAGAAGCATTCTCAGGTTGCACTGGTGGTGGTGTGGTACCCTTTTCTTCATAAATTTCCTCCTTACCATTCTTACTCTTACAAACTAATTTCTTCTTCTACACCTTTTTAGTATAGCCTTTTGGTTGTTGAGATGATTGCTTCCTTTGTGTAGTGGTACTTCGTTCCATCTTTAGCTTCTGGGGTTTCTTCTTATTAAGCTCCTCCTTTTGTTTTGATAATTTCACCTCATCTATTGGAATGCTCTAGCTCAACCCTTCTATTATAGGCCTCTTTCTCCATGGTTGGTGTTTGATCCTTCATAACAGGGTCAGGGTTTCCTACTGCTTGATTTTATAAATCTGACCCTAAATCATTACTAACGTTCCCTGCTCCTTCCATTGTTTTGATAAGCGACTCGACAAGGGTATTGAGTTCTTTTGTTAATTTCTTTGGAGTGAGGCTCCATGTTTTACCATGGTTTGATCAATTTCCCTCAAAAAATTTCTCTCTAAGAATTGTGACCATGTATCATCTCGACGCCCCAATTCATATGTGAATATTATTTTGATGAAGTCATAGTGGAAAATTCAGGATTTTGGATTTGTAAGAGACGATTGAACATTTTTCGTAACTTTTTGCAAGATCTTCTATAAAAATAACATAAAATTCATATCATCATCATTTATAAAATGCAAAAGAAACTTCATATGATAAAGGAAGGTAAATTCATATCGTCCCTCACAGGTTAAGAAGGTATGCAACATGGTCAACCATGGATGCCATTCTTCTACTATGTAGCTTCTAGGAATTCCCTTATTTTAGACAACATTTTTATGCTCGAATTTTAAAAATTATTCACATGTCTAATGCTCCACTATATTTACCTTGAAGTATTTCTCTCCATTTGTAGGTAATACAATTGCCTCTGACAGTGATGGTTATGTGAGATAAAATTTCATATCCCCAACATTCGTAGAGGTGTTGTTCAATTTTTGTGTGAATTCCATAGCGATGATATCATTATTCCCTTGCAACTTCTGCAAAAACTTTCAAGCATTCCTTCTCCTCAAATTTGGCCCTGGATGCCCCATACCCTGGCCTGGTACTGAACTGTGAAAATGTATGCTCATGGCACTCTGCCCCCATTCCTATGATAAAATTATGCCAAAATGACTAAATTCTTGAAAGGGAGTCACAAAAGGGCTACAAACAACAAAGATGCTTGAATACTTATAAGATTACATGTATAGAAAGGGCACATGGATTAATAAGAGTGCAGTTTGAGCCTTAACCAAGATTGATCCATTACTAATCATAATGAGGGGAGTACCGAACCCTCTGATGACTCGGGTATATTTTTAACTTCAAGGAAATATGATGAGTAATGATTGGGGGAAGATGGGATAGGAAAGCGTACTTTTAATTAAGAAAATTATTTTTTAGAATAGAAAAAGTACAAATATTTCAGAGTTAAGGCACATAAATTTTTTCATGATTACTTTGAATGGATACTAAGAAATCATTTCATAAACCCAATATCTATGTTCCTTGTGTTAATTCAAACAGATGAAAAACTAATTCATACTTGTGCTTGGTTGTGTAATGATTTTTAAAGATTCGTGGATAAAAGTTATTAAGTACTCCTAACTATTAAAATGGAGATGACTATCAAAAAATTCTAAATAAATTAATAGTCTGAGTAGTTTTGTACTAGAGTTATTTATTGAAGCTCTATACGGCTAGCTTGGTACCTGGGTTGATAATATAATGTTGAAGATTATCTCATACTCAGGCTCAATCTGGAACTGTGTTGATCTACATTAAACCTAAAACTGGTTCGGTACTAGAGATAAATCCATTAAGAGTACCATATTGGTTTGACTAGAAAAAAAACTTTGGAACTATAATCAATAATTTTCCAAATTTGCTTCAAAGTTAGGTACAAACTAACACAAATAGAGAATTATGAACTGATAGAAAATGTGTTACTTCAGGCTGAACTCTAGTGCCACTATTACATGGATTTTTATCCAGGTCTAGAATAGTTATTTCTTGGTTAATGATTTAATTTTAGAGAGTTTGAGACACCAAAGAAGACTCCATAAGTTTCCTTCCCATAATTATTCTACCAAGCCTCGAAAAGAACAACTCTTTACTTGGTTGATCCCTAGCTACCACTGTCCCATTCAATTTTAACGACCATGGGTCAGTCTCTACTTGGAGTCTTCATTTTTAGAGAGTCTGAATACAATCAAAGTAAACTCCAGGAGGGTTTATTCCGTAAGTATTCTACCAAGCCCAGAAAATAATGACTCTATACTTGGTATATCCCTAGCTACTTCCATCCCATTAGTTTTAATGAGCTTGGATTATCTTATGCTTGGAATATTCATTTTTATAGATTATGAAGATACTCAAATAAGACTCCAAAGGTGTCCTTTTCCGTAAATAATATGTCACGTTTGAATAAAGGAGTAAACTTACAATTGAGAAATTTCATCCTTATTCTATGTGGGCCTAAGGAAGAAAGCAGAATTAATCCCACTTATATATATATATATATATATATATATATATCTGTGATAATAAAATTTCAGCTTGAAGAACTAGCAGGAGCTAGGTCCTCCTTACTAATCAGCTCCATCTATGTATTTTGTAGGATAGTTTGTAAAAAAACTTGTTTGGAAAGAGGTCTGTGATAAAACTTCAACCTGTGTCCATTTACCACAAAGGGAGTCTTATCATCATCAATAGTATTTATTTTGACTGAGAAATTGTCAAAAACCTCCTCCACTTCATAGGGCCCTAGCCATCTAGTTGAAAATTTCCCTTTGAAGTGTTGGAACTTAATGTCATATAATAATTCCAAGTCTCCAGGTTGGAAAGTCTTATTTTGATATAATTATCATGCCAACCATCCCTTTGATCTTGTACCAACATGGTATTCTAGAGAGCATCATGCCTAATCTCATCAATTTCATTTAGTTGCAGCACTCTCTGTTTCTGAGCTTCATTCAAATCCATCCCTAATTGAACAACAATTCTAAAGGTTTTCACCTGAAATTAAATGGGTATCGGGACCTACTTCCCATATACCAGTTCATAGGGAGTATATCTAGTCACATTCCTCCAAGTTATTATGTAGGCCCATAATGCTTCTAGTAACATGTCAGCCTAGTATCCATGGTGCAACTGAATTGTTTTAGTAAGAATAGACTCCAAAAATTTATTGGTAGATTATACTTGACCATTATACTGAGGATGGTATGGTGTATACTTTTGGTGCTTAATTTGGTATTGTTCAGTGATAGTTTTTACTAACAATTTTGTCCCTTTATCATTGGCAATCTCCCTAGGTACTACAAAATAGGTAAATATGCCTTCAAAGAGAATATTAACAACATATTTTTCACTAGTAGAATATAAGGCTTTGGCTTCCACCCATTTTGTCCCATAATCAGTGCATACTAGAATATAACTCTTCTTCCTAGACATATGGTAAATAGGCCCTACCAAATATAATTCCCACTTTTCAAAAGGTTCAATTGATACCTAGATTTGAAGATGAATATCATCACTTGAAACTGGTTGAAATTGGTCTTCCCATCCTCTGGAAAGCATCACAACTAGAGAAAAACTTCTTAACATCCTTAAAAATGGTGGGCCAATAATAACCCACATGCAACACTTTATAAGTTTTCCTTTTATCAGTAAAATTTCCACCACATGGCTCATTGTGGCAAGCTTTCAAGAAATCATACATGTCATCTTCCTATGCACATATCCTTATAATTAGATCTGATCTAGTGCGGTACATAAATCCTTTTATCCATGAATAATTATCACTCAATTAAACAATCTTATGTTTTTCCATGGAAGATAAGTTTTGTGGCATATTTCTTGACAACAAGTAATTAGCCACATCAGAGAACCACGAAGTATGAGTGGATATGGAAAATAGATTTTCATAAGGAAATTCATCCCGAAATAGGGCAAGATCGTGTGAAATTTTCATTCTAGACAAGAATTCTACGACTGAATTATCTCGTCCAAGCCATTCAATCACAATAATGTTAAAATAATGAAGTGAAGTAACCATCTTGTGATTCTACCATTTGTAATAAGTTTATTCATGAGAAATATAATATTTGAGTGATTAGTATGGATAAAATTTTGATAGCTAGTAATATAATGCTTGAACTTGTTAATGGCATGTAATATCAATAGCAACTCCTTTCAGTAACAGTGTAATTCAATTCTGCAGGTGAGAGATTTTTTCTAACAAAAAATATAGCATAAGGAATTTGATTCTCTCTCTAACCCAACACAACTCCAAGGGTTGTGTATGATGCATCAATACAAATATGAAAAGGGAGGGACCTGTTAGGTCCCCTCAATAATGTTGCAATTGATAACGTATCCTTTAGTACCTTAAAAGAATATTGACAGTCAGTACCCCATGAAAAATAAACTAGCCAACAACTTGAACATAGGAGCATTAAGTATAGTAAAATTTTCAATGAATATTCTATAATACCCTGCTTTCCCTAGAAAATTTATTACCTCTTTCTATGAAGTTGGAACTGGGATTTGTGAAATTACCTCATTTTTTGTAGGATCAACCTTTATCCCTATTTTTGAAACCTGATGGCCAAGCACAATCCCTTCATTTTGCATCATTTTTCACTTTTCATTACTAAGATATACATGAGTTTCTTGAAAATGAATCAAAAGATTTTCTAAATTTTCCAAAGCCTCCTAAAAACAATTTCCATATACTATAAATTAATCCATATAGACCTCCACACAATCATGTACAAGGTCAACAAAAATGGCTAAGAAATCCCTTTGAAAAGTGGTTGGAGCATTGCACAAGCCAAAAGTGTGAACTCTATAGGAATAAGTGCCCCAAGGACAGGCAAAGTTAGTTTTATCTTGGTACTCTCGGGCTATTTGGATCTGATTATAGCCACTGTACCCATCTAAAAAGAAAAATAATTCTTCCCCAAAAAGGTCTAAAGTACTTGGTTAATAAAAGGAAAGGGAAAGTAATCTCTCAAGGTGGCTTTATTCAACTCCCTATAGCCAACACATATCCACCATTTTCCATTTTTCTTTGGAACGACTACTAAAGGAGATATCCATTTGCTGTTGGAAATGGGATATATAAAATTTGCACTCAACAGTTTTTGAAATTCATCTTTAACAATTTCCTTAACGATTGGGTTCATTCTTATTTGTGGCTCTCTTACAGGTCTGATATTAATTGGTGTAAATATATGTTGGATGCACATGTCAGGATGAATTCCTTTCATGTCTAAATAGTCGCACGCAAATGCTCCAGATTTTCTTTGGATCATTTTTACTACCTGCTCTTGTTGTTCTGTACTCAAGTTGGTACCTATGTACAATATTTTGACAAGGCTAATTTTGACAATATAAGCACCCAATTATCTATTTTCACCTATGGATGAAATAGTAAATGATGCAAAGATATCAGGATAGCAGGTATCCTGAAATTCAAAGCTAAAATAATTATTCTAACAACTAAAAGAAATAGGATATTCAATGCAGATTATAACAAATAAAAATTGTTGAAGGGCATGTTCTTATATTTGTCCTTGAAATCCCCATGATTGTTCAAAAGTTAATAGAGGAATCATACATTCTTACTCTCTATAAGGGTTCTCTAACCAAGAGGTAACTTCATTGGCCAAATGAGTAGGTGGAAAAATGGTTAGCTTTTGGATTTGGGATCCATTAGAAATTTTCATCTCTCTAGTTTTGCAGCCAATAAAGGCATCAATAATAGCTAACCATGGTCTGCCCAAAACTATTGGATGTCTAGGTTTAGTGGTTATTGGAGAGATTACTATAAAATATACCTGACATTCCCAGGAAGCCACAATTATAATCACATCTTCTAGGATTCCAATAGGCTTAATAATAGACTTGTCTTCCATTTCTAACATAATGGGTGTGGGTTCTACTTTTTTTAATTGCAGCAAGTTCATAGTATCAACAGTCATTGCATTAATGGTTTCTCCTAAATATACTAGAGTGTTAGGCAAAAAAGTTCCATCGATTCTTATAGTTACTACTGGATTCCATGGATCATCATATTTTGGTGGGAATCCTGATATTATTTCAGAAATTTGACTGACTACTATAATGTTTGGGTTGTTATTTTTCTTCCTTCCATGTTTCTTTATGCAAATATCCCTAATAATTTTAGTGTATATAGGTATATCCTTAATGGAATGTAATAAAGGGATATTTATACAAATGCTTCTTATTTTAGATGCCATATCATATTCCACAGGTACTTCAGTTTTATTTATAAGAAATATTTTTGAAAAAGGGGGTCCTTTGATTTCCAATTATTCCTGTGGTTCTATTATTACATCATTATTTTCGGTCTCCGTTTTTTTATTTTCATCAAGTTTGTTTTTAGGTTGTATTTGAGGATCCTCCTCTTGAATGACCAATGCAGGTTTATTTTTATTCAAAATTTTCCCAAACCTAATTTGAACTTCATTTATAGGAAAATAAGTGATGACATAGGTGGGGAAAGGTTGCAGTTCTATGTTTTTCACAGGATGATGATGTTTTTTATTGGGATTAGATACAGGTTGTGCATGCAATTGTGTTGGCCTTGGATGATTTGAGTTAAATGGTTATTGGATCTGTTGTGAAGATTGATTACCACTCTAAGGTAGTGGGAATGGTTTTGTGGTGGTGGTGGTAATGGTAATGTAGGTTGTTATGGGGTGGAATAGGGTAGGTTATACCCTCGTTGGTATTGGGAAGCATTAGGTGTGTATGACACATAAGGTGGGTATTATGGTTGGTAATGGGGATATGAAGGCACTGGAAATTAAAAATTATAGACTTTCCCATAAGTATTTCCTCTCCATCCCTAATTCCATGGTGAATGTTGAGGTGATTGAGTTGACCAAGGGGAACAAGATGTTTGAGAGTTCCAGGTTTGGTACTCGGGATAAGGCTATATACTCAGATCTCGATAAGAATTGAGATTTGGTGCCATCCATGGTGGTATTCTAAGAGGTTGAGAAAGTTCACTTCTTTCAGCCCCTCCTTTATATAGAGTGGTAAGGAAGGGAATTTTTTAGTTGGGTAGTTATGTGTATAGATTCCACAAACCTCCAATACATTTAGAGGGAATTATCTTTCAACATGTTTCTTTCTGCACTTAGGACATAAGATGGTGAAAGTGACCTTTTCTTCTTCTACCCTTTTATTAATATTAAGAGTGTCCAATTGATCCTTAATGGTGTTCAAAATATCTATTTTAAATTTTTATAGAATATTCCCCAATTATGTTCAAGTAATTCCCCCTTTGACCAGTTTAGTAATTCTAGTTACAAAGTCTCTTGTATTGTCACTTCCGCTTATTTTGGGTGTATGCATATTTGAAGTAAAAATATTTGGATCACTTGCACACTTCAGAAAGGATCCCCATTCTACTATAAGTTGTGTTCTTGGCACAAAAATTGATTTAATGCAAAGGATGAACTTCTGAGTGATTCCCTATGTTGAGAATTAATTCTTATTAAAATCGTGCACTCTAGAGAGGCGTTCCATTCTTGAAAATTGATCCTAGTGAACAACCTATAACTCAAGCATGCATTTATTTTTTCAAGTCAAACTCTTATGTACCCAATCGTCTTTTTCATTTAATTCTTCATGGCATGCAAGAAAAGATCGGGGAAAGCTAGTTTTTGTTTGAGCCAAGCCCATTAATTTTTCTCTGCAATCCAAGTCCTTGTTATCTTGTCTATGTTCTATGTAGTCATCATTAATACTGGCACTAGATCTGACCCTATTCCACAACTAATGAAGTCACCAATAACATAGGAATACCATGTGAAACTAATTCCTGAGCACTCCTTTCAATGTTGGTTGGGAGGTCGTGATTCGACCCGATCTGCCTGCTTGTGCACCTGTATTAGCCTCAACCCTCGAATTTCCTGTAGGGACGACTTGGGACCTTTTCCATTGTTTTGTGCCCAAATTATTCATTCAATGCTAACAATTGAATACACAGGGAAAAAATCACAAATCAAAGCCTTTGGAAAAAATCTTTGAGGTTCTGCCACATCATCAATTTATGGCAAGATAACCGTATCAAGCCCACATGGATCATTCGGTATGGTGACATGTGTAACCTAAATTTGCTCAACTAGGCCATCCATAAATGTTGAAACTTTCTACCACGTGTCCTCCATACTACCACATCACACTTACATCATCTACCATGTTTCCTGTACGAAGTGCCACATAGGTTAGGGGTTGGTATTCGAGGCTTTATTCTTCTTGCTAAACTTTGTTTCCCTGCCTAACCTTTGACTAGTCTGACTAGACTCAAATTTTGACTAGATCGACTACCAAATACCGACTTGTAGCTGGTCCCACACAAGTTGGGGGTCGAGACTTTGTTCTCTTGTTGACTCTGTTATGCAACCTAACCTCCAACTAGACCCGACTCACCTAAGTCTCGACCTTAGTTCAAAATATACCTAAGTCTTGAGTGAATGAGATTTTATTTCTTCCAACTTCAACTAAATATAAATCTTGATCTAGAAGGCCTTTTCTAGAGTCCAACATACTATTGGAAATCTCTTCCAGAGCATTATCTGACTATGCCATAAGAAAGAGCATCTGAACTAAAAACATGGGGCATAAAATACCTCCAAAGTATAGGAATCCTTGGCCATCATAGTCATCTTTTTATGGCTTCTATAGTAATATTGCTACTGTGATGATTCTCTAGAGAATAATGCAACAACCATGGGACACCCTTTGAACAACATTCTCATTAATGCCAACAAGTGTTGCCTCTATCCTTAGCGCTAGTCTGATTGACATAAATGAAAACATAGTGAGTGCCACCAACCATATAGACATTTCCAATTGTACAACACATTTGCACCTATCCAATTGCAAGGAAGGAGTTATAACTATTTATCTAATGGTATTGGCGATGGATATGCCACATAGTAACCAATTTCATATTCCAAAAAAAAAATTCCCACATTTCCCGAGAAAAATTGATGGGCTCATTGGGTCCTTCCGATTATGCTACAATATACTTCATATGTGGATCAATTATTTTTTTCATTTGTAGGGGAGCCACATGAGAGGCCAATAATTAGCAAAATACCCCTGAATATTTTTGGACCAGTCTCTACTTAAAATAATAAAATAGGATTTAGGTATGTCAACCACCACTATATCTATGACTTGGTGTACTCTTGGATCTAATGATAATCGAATAAGCACATCATTGAGTTCACTAATTGCTTGCACTTTAGTACGATTTTGGAATTGGTTTTCTCTGTAGTGGCATTGAGCTTCTTACAAATTGACAATGGCATAACTTTTTTGAAGCACTAGAGTCTACTAAATAGTAATGCGCATTATGATTAAATATCTCAAATGTGAGTTATAAATGCAGTGTTTGATATTTTGAGTGAGCTTTGATACTAGCAACATTAATCATGACCTTATTAGTTTTTAAGGTCCTTTCCTAGGCTACTGTGTTGAGTTACCAAAACTAGTAGATGTAGAACTGGACTTGCTATATCTAGTTGATGGATTGAATGCTTTTAGTAATAATAATATTTGTTGAAAGAAATGGCCTAAATCATAAAGAGTGACATTCACTCTATTATTATTCATATAATAAATTATGTTATATTCCATTATATCACCTTCATTCTTATCCTTGGTTATGTTGGTCGCAGGTGTGACTAGAGTAGACATATCAGTTGCTTAAAATTATTTTGCGCTTGTTCTACCATTCCCCAATTTATCTTTGGTTGGTTTAATATTATTATATTGAAAATTTGAGTTAGGATTTCTTTCTTGTGGAGGAAGAAGTTGTTTAAGCAAAGATTTTTGTTTCTCCTATGTCCAAGATTAAACTACTAGCCATTTACTATGTATGTTGTAAGATTTAGATGCTTTGGTCAGTTGGGTTTCTACAGTCGAGAATTATCCTACTATTTGTATCTCTCTATTAACCACCACATTCGATAATAGCCTAGTTGAACTTACATTGGAATCATTTTTAGTTTGATGAGATTATTCTTCCATTGGTTTTTTTATTGATCTTCTACAATTTGTTGCTCCAACAGTTGATCAATTACAAGGGTCATAGAGTTAATCCATTGGTCTGAAATATTAGCTTGACTATATGTACAAACTTTTTCCATCCCAAACTCTTCAACATTTAAGTTCACATTAGAACTATGATAAGATTTAGTTGTAGGGTTATTATTTCATTTGAAGAAAGGTTTGAAAGACCATTTACTTGAATAATTTTTCCTGATACTTTTTACCATCTTAATGACACTTTCTAGATCACTTGTTTCTTTTTCAATGGGTTTACTTGTAGTTGTTGAGGTTTCCTCTTAATAGCCTAACATTCTTCCTGAGTATGATGTACACCAATACAGTGTATTCACTTTTCAACTGGAAATTTTTTAGTGAATTTCTTTGCCAATGTTCCCTTATTTTCCCTTTTCGCAAACATTACTACATTAGAATGAAGGGTTGATGTATAATATTCTATGTCTACTAAGTCATGAGTGGGGGCATTGGAAGGAAAATCGTTTAATATTTTTGTGAAGGGTCGATTAAAATATTTCAACTTTTCTTTTTTCTCCATTTTCAAGGAACCTAACTCTTTCAAAAATGTAACAAGTGTTTTCATTTCTCCAAACTTGTCCATAAATGCGCTTTGGAATTTCTCCCAATTTGTTATTGATCCTACATGAAGGTTATAATACCAAGTGGTACCTTTATTTTCAAAGGTGAAAAGAAATAATAGGCATGCCACATCTTCATATTGCACATTCATTAACCTCAAAGAAAGGTAAAAAGTTTTAACATGGTATTCTTAAGTGGTATATTTTTTTGGATCAAATTTTGGAAGAAAATTCTCCAAGAGTTGGGGAAAATCATGTAGAATATATTGAATATTCAAATATCTTTTCTTCATTCAAGAAAATTTATTACCATACAATTCTTTCCAATTTTCTTCACTATTAGAACTGTTGTGTTCTCCTTCACCTTCATGGTTTTCACCACTTTGTGATCCTTCGTCTTCCTCACTCACTGGAGATGATAAATGGGGTTTCTAAATGAATTAAACTAAATATACTAAACATAAATCCACTAAATACTCCACATATTCTACCAAAACACCTCTATAAGTTTTCAACCTTTTTACAACACATTTATGTGGTAATATGATAGCAACGAGAAATATTTTGATTTTATTTTCATAAGCATGGGTGAAAGGTCTAAGATATATTAAATCATCTTGCGCGACTTTGTACAAGTGTTGAGGGATCTTTGGAGGAGTAAAATATTCAATATTAGGCTCTTAAAATGGATCAATATTTGAATGAGGGTAAAAACGTTGATGGCTATCTTTACTAGAAGTTTCAAAATGATATGAGTGAGAGAACCTACCATCCATGCAATGGTGACCCTCCTTCTAGCACCAAAATATTGTTGATATGGGGAAATGCACCTCTTACAGCCTAAGGGGATCTCTCTAGTATGATATACCAATTAGACTTCACATGGTTTGGGATGAGAGTCCCATATGAGATGTTGTCCAGACTGTCATATCATGTTTGGTGAAAATCACATTTTGGAAGAAGTGAGCAAGGAAAGGGAAATCCAAATAATACCCCCAATGAGATACAAGCTATAAAAATTATATGGAAATATTTTAAGTAAGATATACAAAGAATATTACAACAAATTTTTAGATGGACATGAACCTTAAAGAATGAATTTTAGCAAGATTTAATTAAGATGCATGAATATAGAAGTATACCAACTATCATTTGAAAATAAGTTTGCAACTAATAAACAACATTAAAGAATATGTAAATCAATAAAAAAATTCATATGAATATAGAAGTTTTCAGTTAATGAAATAATTCATTAACCTTTAACACATGAGAAACAATCACATACCATTAAACAAAAACAAGGAATAGTCTTATAACATTCAGTAATATGTGAAAGAAATTTTTGTTGTTGTCCAAATGAGCTTATAAGTATTAATTCTGAAATATCCCATGCACAACCACACAATATCTCCAAGAGACCCAATAGTGGGAATGAAAAACTGTAACTTGATCTTCAAAGAAATTTAAAAGTTTTCCCTTTCAAAGTGCCTCAAGGAGTCAAAAGGCTAAAAGTACCTATTACTAGACTAGAGGGTATATTTATACAATGTGAGGTGACTTTACACCTTCCATGGCTTTTAAACTACACTCATTTCTAATTTATATTTTAATTTATTTCTAATTATATTTCTTTTCACATAATTACACATTGAAATTCAAAACAATGGAAATAAACATCTTTTATGGGACTAATTCGAAGTTGGACAAGGCTATGGATTGAACTTGCAAATCTTGGGTCAAGTTAATATGCTAAGCCTTGTAGTAAAAAACTATGGAAAACACTTTTCTTGATGTTAGTCCCTCATTGGTGATTTCACACTCGAAAGTATTGGGAAGTATTGTCTTCAGGTCGTATTGGATTCAGTGGAATAATGTAGTGAGCATCGTGTGTAACTTTTCTCTTTCTATCAAATGTCACTCTAATGTGAACTAATTTGTAGGATTTGATAAAAAATTCCATCATGTTATGACTTCTTTGGTAAATGTTCAAGTTATTATTACATTTTTCTCTAATTTCTCTTGAGATTAGATGGCTAATGTGATCTTTGCTTGATCTCTTTCTTTACTCAACTCATCTCTTCTCGGAAATTTTCTTGGTCAATGTAGGTGCTATATTTTCCACCTATGCATTATGTATATGGATGTAAGGGATTCATTTAGTTGCATATATTTTTATTTTATTGTGCTTTGAATTTTTAGAAGAATGGAAGCCACATTTTCAAGTGTGGCAAGTTCCTTCTATAGCTACTTAATAATATCTTCCAATGAATTGTTTGCATTCAATGTTGCTTCTTGGCAATCTTTATCATGCGAGCTTGAAGATAACAAAGCTTTATTCTCTCTATGGAGCTTGTTATTTTCCTGATGTTCCTTGTTTATACTCCTCTCTAATTCCTTGACCTTATCCATCAGGTCCTCAATGATTCTTTCAGTGGTAGCAAAGAAATATGATATTGTTGAAGTAATTGCTAGAGTATTTTCCATGGTATTAGACATTATGTTCCATTGAGTGGTTACCAAGATCAATTTTTCTAGTTATTGAGCTAAATATCCATGTCATTCTTGGGAAATTTATTGGATCTACGATCAAATCAGAAGCTTGCAAGATCTAGGACTTATTTCAATTAGCCAACTGTGATACCCATATCCCTAAGTGGTAAGTTTCCTCTTGTGAGTGGAACTGAAACTAGGGTTGAAGGCTCAAAATCCATGCAGGGAAATATGTCTTCAACTTCCTTTTTAGTCAGTACTCCTTATATCTTGCTCACTACTAAGCTTGTTTGTCTGATATTTCTTTTCCCAACCTTTCCTCTTCTTGTTTTCTTCTTTATTTATTCTTTATCCTTTCGTATTCCTTGCATCTTTCTTTCTTATTCTTCCCTTTTAGCCTTTTCTCTTTTTTCTTTAGCCTTTCATTTTTCCTCTTCTTTCTCCCTTATTTCCATTTCCTTCTCGAGTCATTGGTATTATTTCATTTTCTTTTTTTTTTTCTTTCTCGTTTTCTTATTTTTCTCTCCCCATATTTTGGGTATCTTTTTTCTCTTTTGCATCTTTCCCCTTTGATGAATCTTCGATGGTGGGTTCAACACCATTCATCGGTTAAGATTAATTGGCCTTTTTTTTCTTCGTCCATGACCTTTGTAGAATTATATTAATTATTTATTTTCTCTTCATCCTCATTAGCGCTTGATGTGTATGTCTACCTATATCTAAACTCTTAATAATGGACCACTACTATGATTCTTGGATCATACCTCTGGAAATCGAGTTGCAACAATTTGAAGGGTTCCAAGTTAGTGGCTTCAACTTCCACTTCTTTATAACCATTTATGCAATATGTTCCTACATACATAGGGTGGGAAAGCCATGGTGATTTATTTTTTCTTGCTAACATGCTTCCAACTCGCGTGGTCACTTGGTATGCCACTTCCTATAGAATCACTTTTGAAATGATTAATAATGGGAGTTGGTTGTATGTGGAATTAGTTGGTGTGAACCAGTGCAGCTACATATTGCAATGTAGCCTTGGCTTGGTCAGACATGTAAGGCTTGCTTTTATCTAATATGATGCATAATAATGGCAAGATAATTCCTTCTACTATTCTTGCATAAGATGATATGTGATGATTTTCCATAAATACCTACAATAGATTTGTATCAATTGAACATCTGGAGAGAAATACATATCCATCCTAATGTACCAAATTGAAATTTAGAGCATACAAAATCAACAATATATGATGTCATGTTAAAATTTGGTTGTATTTTCACTATTAGAGTCTAGGAATCTCTTTCTATAGTTTGAATAGATACTACTAGAATATATACATAGTTGAATACACTTTATTATTGGGTGCAATTGTACATTAATGACACCCATATTTCTTCAAATGTCTCTGCATTAGGTTTTCCATAGAGTCAGTAGTACATGGCCACAATTAGTTGATATGTTCTTGGTCAGATTTGGATCATGGACCTAAGTAATAGCTCAAAATTCAAATTGTTCGGAAGTCTGTCGAGCCTAAGCAACTAGATATATCTCATCTTCCTAATTCCGACACCACGAACGGTTCAAAAAAATGACACCGTATGAAGAAGTTACCGCAATTTGAAAAATCCAGTAAATTGCAATTTTTGGCCTTTGACAAAGTTTGACTGGGTTTTGAATATTAAAAAAAAAGAGAATATTCCATGGAATATTCTTGAAATATTCCTAGAATAATCCTAGAATATTCCCCAAAATATTCCTTCTGGGCCAACCAGATGTCGACATGTGTCAGCATGTTAATGGACAATCGGTTGTACGTGTTTTTTGTTTGGCCAATTAGACGCCGCCATGTGGCAGGCCTGGAGGTCACCAGGTGGCCCAGGTTTTGTAGTGAAAAATTTGGTTGGGACTTCGCAGGATCGAACTCGAGTCCTCCCACGTAGTAAGCCCGCGTGTTACTGCCCACTCTATCTGTGTGACTTAACAAATGTAGTATTTGGCATATATTTATTGTATGTTGAAATCTGTTTTGGGGTTTGGAGGGGCCAATCCTGAGGGCCAGCCCCCCCATATGGCTGCAACCCGAAGACCATGGGCTTAAGCCCCAACCACCATCTGCAATGGTCACCTGAACAGAGTGTTCACATGCCATTCTTGAGGTCAGGTGCGACGGTTATGTGTGAATAGTTACGGAACTCCACCCTCCACTTTGGTTCTGCTCCAAAACTCAAATGCGAGTTTGAAGACCGCGGGGTTTGGGTCATGTGCCCAAACCCACCTAACCAAATTTTAATGCACAGTCAGACCTGGCGGTATTTATGGCAGGCATGCCATTTTTGGCATGATGCCTATTTTATCTACAGTTAAGTGTAGTTCCCCAAAGTTAGTGGAGGATTTTTAGGGGACACTGGGAAAAATTAGTTTAGGCTCTATCTTGAGCTAGATTCGTCCATTCTGAGAGAGTGAATAGTCAATTTCGACTATCTTAGACATTCCAGACTCATTGGTGAGGGTTACAGAGCCATAAGAGTACTTTTGAGCAGGTTTTTTCTTCAGATAAGTTCTAGTGGTCACTAGGGCCACCGTGGGCCAACATTAGTTTGAGGCCTAGCCAGGATAGCTAGAGGCCTTATTTAGGAATCCAATAGTCAATTTTGGATGTTTCAGACATTATGGAACTAATGGTGTGGTTTTTAGAGACTTTAGAGGAATTTTGAAGGCTGAGTTGCTTCAAAGAAGTTCCAGGGGCCACCATGGCCAGCAAGTGCCAGCAGGAAAATGAGGCCTATCCAGAGCAGCCAATATCCATTCTCAGCAAACCAATAGTCATTTCTGATTTTTTTGATACTTATTAATCCATTGATGGATTTTTTAGAATCTTTTGAGGACTTCTAAAAGTCGAGACGTGTCAGAGAATTTTTCAGGGAACCTAGAGCCAGGGGGTGCTACTAGGTGTTGGAGGCGAAACCGGAGCAGTTGGAGGCCAATTTATGAAAATTAATAGTCTATTATGATTATATTCGACATTTTGAATCCAATGAAATGATTTTCAAATCCATTTGAAGACTTATGAAGGTCAGATAGCCACAAGGAAGTTTTGGGCAGCCTAGGGCCAACAATGGATGGAGGCCTAGATTGGGGAGCCAGTGCTCTTTTGGAGCAAATGATCAGTCCATTTTGGAGGTGTGATATGTGATAGAGAAATTAGTTGAGGTTTCAGGGACATAAAAATAATTCTGAAGGAGTTAGTGCCACTTTGAAGCTCAGGGAAGCTTAAGGGCACCAACAGAAGGAGAATTCTAAGGGAACCTAGTTTTGTTTTCAGAGTGATGACAGCCATGAAAAGGGTATGATGGTATTATAAACCCAATGGTACAGTATAAATAACCATTGGAGTTAATTTTTTACTTGTAAAAGAATCTTTTCATCATAATCCCAAAGAGCCAATTCAAGTTGACAAGAGCTCAAGGAGACGTAGCCCACGATATTCAGGTGAACTCCTATATTATATTTGATGTTATGTGATGATGATTATTTGTTGTATTATATGGGTGTTGTACATGTTTAATATCAGAAAAAATAAATGGTCTTAAAGCACTTAAACAGTAAAAAAAATTACACCTGTTTCAAGTATAAAATTCCGCAAAAGTCAAGTGAAAGCTAGATCTTTTATTTTTTTAACTGAGTGAGAGGTTCTTGAAAATAATAAAAAGTTATCCAACCCATTTTCAGATCAGTTCTCCTTATAAACTTTGTCTTTTAAACCTCTTCATCCTTAGTTCATAATTTTTTGGGTTTTTTCCACCAACCCTTTAGAATTATTTTGACACTTGCTCTAAAATTATCATACCAACATTTTGTGAGTGTTACTTGATATTGGAAAATTATAGTGCTTGGTGATGTGGGGCTATGTGAATGCCACTATAGCTTCACCATGGCTATCATGAATGGTCATATCACTAACCTCAATTCAATTAATTAATCTATTTTATAGTCTCATCACAAGGGAAAACTTTTGGATGTGATGCAACCTTGTGCAACCAAGACCTTCCGACATTTTGGTATACCTCACCATCTTATTCTTACAATGAGGGATCTCCTTCGAGGAAAATATATTGTAGATTTGTGACCTCTTTATTGTCATAGAATCATCAATAAGCATGCCTTATAGATGTTTGTGGGAGTTGAGGGAACACATATTTCCTCTTTCCCCTCTTTTTCAATCTCTTCTCCTCATCTCTCCTTTGTAGTTTCCATCTCTCCTAATGATGATGAGATGTTGAAACATCATAAATATAGTGTACCTCACATTTCAAATATATTCATTATGAAAAAATGTCAGAAAATAAATAAATAAATATCAGTGCGCAGCGCAGGGGAGGAGTATTATCTTTTATAAGGTTGGGTGTTGTAGCACAGGGAGAAGATCTAGACTGGAAATGGATTATGTGCCATGCGGTAAGATGCATTATGGTAAAGTATATTGTTTGATAACTTGTTAGTATAGATATTATGAAAGGTTTTCATAATTGTGTAGGTATAATAGGTCGACTAAAGAGCGTATATGCATGACAATATAATAAAACATGTATAAATGACCATGTTGCACCGCAAACAGTTAGCATAGACCAGGTTGAAGACTTGCACCATTGCATGGGGGCATGGGGAAATATAGAAAACTAGATTGCAACACAATATAGAGAGGTAGGGATATGTGTAGATATGTGGGGTGATGAAAAATATTGATGTAGTCCACATACATAGGATGTGCCATTGCACATGAAGAAATTATATACTATGAGAATGGATTTATTTGCATCAAAGAATTGTGGGCCTACGAGTTGATAAATCATGTTTATGAAAGGAAATGAAAAGGGAGATAAATAACTAAATGTTAGGAGGAAATGAAAACTTAAGATTATATATAAGTATGGAAGACAAAAGGTCAAGAAACCGAAAGGTTGTGTGTAAGATTAGGTAACATATGAAATAATTGATAAAGAAATGATTCAAGGCTAGGGGAGAATAGATCTTACCTAACACATGGAACTAAAGTTATAGACTCTTGTCTCATAGTGCAACATTGGAACACATGTAGCACTATTAGGTTGTGTGGCTCTAAGGAAGAACAGTGCTCATGTGACAAAAACTCCATGGTGCAAATTAATTGGGGTGGGTGGTTTATGTAGAAAACCAACACATGTGAGCACATTAATTGTGCCAAGAATGCATTGTCTTAGAAGGATTTGTGACTTGAGGAATGGATGGTGTGATTCGCTAAGCTAGGACATTTTTTTGTGCTATACTCGAAGGTTGTGTTGTGCTACACTGGAAGTTTTCCTTATGCCTTCCATCTTCACAAAAATACTCAAGTTAACATAATATTATTTTTCTATTTTAAGTTGTGGACCAGAGTTTGAAGAGATTAATCATAAATATGTTTATAATTTGAATAAAGGGGACTCCAAAAATTTCCTCCTATCGAAAATTTTAGGGTTTTTGTAGCTACTAAACACTACCTTTTCTTGCATCTTGGGCAAAGAAACATACCTCTACAAGTTAGAAAATATCTTCCACACACCAAAATTCCCTCCAACCTTGGAGGAGTGAGCCTCTTTGATTAACTATGGTCGGTAACCTTTAGGAACACAAAACTTATATAACTTGTAGAGTTATTTTGGAGATGGTATTCAATTGTATTGTCATCATTGTGCATATCAATTTCACTTTGCAACTTCTCAATCACCTCCTTAAATTTTTCATCCTTTGTGTATGCCTCTCTATATGTATCATGGATGAAAGGATTCATGTTCATAAGAGTTTCCAAAGCTATGATATTTGTAGAAATAACTCAAAATTTTTAGTTTCTAATGAATTCATGTAGAAAATATACCAACGAGATTTAATCTGATCTTGTAATGTACTAAAACAAGATATTGAATCGTTCCTACAATTTACAAAAAAAAAAAAAAAAACACACACACACACACACAAGCAAGAGAAAGAAACAATCAGTGTCACAACACAAGATGTATATGGGGAAATAAACTGTTAAAAACCCCTCTATCTCTATATTTCATATGGTCAAGATCATGAAACAATACAATAGTATCCCTCACACTGAGAAACCTATGCACTTTTTTTACTGTCTCACCCCGATCTAGCTTGAATTTGGCTTTCAGTCTAAGAAAAATCGGTCAAGTATTTAACATTTTTCTTGCCTCTACCTGGCCTTCCTTTCTTACACATTCTTGGGCTAATTGAGCCGCTATTAATTAGGAAATTCCCAATTAATTATTGTGCAATACTTCAAGGCGTTCCCGATGACCTCATGCATGACCTGTACAATTTTCTAATAGTACAACTGATTGATTTATTCCCTTTAACCTCAGTCTTAACTGGGCCTTCCTTACAATTGACATGCAACAACTATTTATAGAGAATTTTTAGTTAAATGACTGATCACTTATTTTTAATTAAATCATATTTAATTCACTCGACCTATCACTAGCCTACTCTTAGTTAGAACTAGTTAAACTGATTTTAACTCAATTAATTGTGTTAACTAATTAAAACTCACAACTAACTATATTTGGACCCCCTAAAAATATAAAATACCTTTGCATGCATCCTCTTAGACATCCAACTCGAATTTCCTAATCTAGCTAAGTCTTCCTGACTCATTTAACAAATACAAGTTGTCATGAGATGAAATTACAAATTTTCTTCCAATTTAATTAAAGGAAAATTAAATCAAAAGCCTCATAGGTCATTTCTGGGTGCTATTTTCTGGATGCCAATTTCATTGTTTCTTGTTGCAAATTTCAACTCTCCCTCTCAACAAGAAAGGAATTCAACTCTATCCCAATCTGGTAACTTTGTAATGTTCTGCATGTAGAACTTCTCTAGTGTTGTTTTCTCCTGCAACTCCTAAAACTGAATAACCTCCAAAAAATTTGAATCAATATGATGCATCTGTCATCAGAGTCTCTAATTGCTATCAATTACTACATTGTCTATTGAAATCTTTGCATTGCTGACTCTGCATATGTTCCCTCTGCACTACTGCCAACTTTGATCTGCGCTCTAGTGTCTGACATCTGTCACTATGATTTTTTTCTTCCTGACATCTCACTGTATCAATATAACTGATCCTTACTGCTACTATGTACTATGGATTCCTCGTATCTAGGTTCGATCCATGAGACATGACTTCTCACTCGATCCTACCCAAATTTCTTCTCTTGGGATGATATTTTCACATTGTGCCACCTCTCACCTGGAGGTATGGTTGCATGTGCTCCCTCTACCCATATAGCTCGAAATTTCACCCTCTTGGAGGTCTCTTCTTGAGTGTACACATCCACTCGGTATTCTCTTTGCTTCTCCAATTGTGGCTGCTCCACAACCTTCTGAAACTACTTCTGAGACTGCATGTTGAGAGCTAATTTGTGCTCCCTCTCAACCACCAAGTCACTAACCTCTGCTTTTCTCCTAAAATATTTGCATGCATCCTCAACCTCAAGAGAATACAGGCTCTTGACTCTTACGCTGATATGTTTCACTCGTCCCATGGTGATGTGTATAAGGAACACCTTTCCTTTTCTAAATATGATGTCATAACCATGACCTTCCAATACCGCTACGAAAACAAGATTCTTCTTTAGTGTTGGAACATGCAAAACACCTGTCAGTTTGAGAGGGGATCCAGACTTCCTCTCAAAGTTAACTCTACCTATGTCGGTCACGTTATACTTCCCATCATCTCCAAACTCTATGTCTTGCTGGAGGTCCTTCTCCTCCAAGTCACTAAAGAGATATATATTCTCCGTCATATGGAACGAGGCACTGTTGTCTATATAACACATGCATCCCATTACAATTTTGGACATGCATGACGTGAGAGTAAAATAGCGCTTGAATTGTGAAGTTATTTCTCCACCCACTGCAACTGCAGGCTCCTTCTTGCTTTCCTTCTTCTATGGAAAATTCGAGGCATAATTCCCATGCTCGTGAGAGAGAAAAAACTTGATCTTGGACAAGTATCTCTTTCCCTCTTCACCTACTTATTTCCTTTGGATTTATTGCCTTTTACCACCAATGCAAAATATTCTTCGTTTTATTTTCCAGAGTTCCCGTCTCTGGTGCTCTGACTTATCTCTTCTATCACCAAGTCAGACCATAAATGCTCCCAATTTGGTAACTTCTCCCTCCCATTCACAAAGTCTTGGTTGCCATGCTAGCTCTTGGGAAGGCCTAGAAGTGCTAGGCTCGCCAAATAATCCTAGGCTACTGTCACGCCAACACTTCCAAGCTCATCTCGACATTGAGTGAACTTCATCAAGTATTTTGGTATCGCCTCACCCTCCTCCATCTTGATCTTTCTGAGCTTGTTCTTCAGCGCCAACTTCTTATGGTCGCTGCTATTCTTAAAAATATTTTTAAAGGCCTTACACATAGCATATGGAGTCTCCTTCCCATGGAGATTTGAGACAATATGATCTCGAACTCCTTCTAAAAATATCCTTCTTGCCTTTGCTACCTTCTTCTGCCATGCATCAAGACTTTGAGCATATGTTGTTGTAGGCTTGGGAATATCAGTATCTATGAATTCCTTCAACCCATTTTCCTCCAACACTGCCTCCATCCTATCCTTCCATGCTATGTAATTATAATTTCCCTCAAGAGAATATTTGAGTCTCAAGCTATTGAAATACATCTTAACCTGTTGTTGGATCCTGAAGAATAAATTTGCAAATTTGAACCTGTTCAAAAAAAACTCAATTATTCTTTTTTATTTTGATTCCTGACACTATGATACCATGTATGAAATATACCAATGGGATTCAATATGATTTTGTAATTTACTAAAACAAGATACAGAATCCTTACTACAATTTGTGGAAACAAAACATGATCGCACAATCACATATAAGCAAGAGAAAGAAATAATCAATCACACAACACAAGATGTACCTGGGGAAAGAAACTCCTCAAAACCCCTCTATCTCTATATCTCATATGGTCAAGATAATTAAACAATACAATTTTATTTGTCACTTTGAGAAACCTCTACACTTTTTTGACTATCTCACTCTGATCTAGCTCTAATTTGGTTTTCAATCTAAGAAAATTTGGTAAAGTATTTAACCTTTTTCTTGCCACTGCATGGCCTACCTTGCTTACAAATTCTTGGGCTAATTGATCCCCTTTTAAAATTTGAAATTCCGAATTAATGATCGTGAAATCCTTCAAGGCCTTCCCGATGACCTCATGTATGACCTATAAAATTTTGTAATAGTATAACTGATATATCTCTTCCCTTTAACCTTGGTCTCAACTAGGCCTTCCTTACAACTGACATGCAACAATTATTTATAGTGAATTATCAGTTAACTAATTGATCACTTCTTGTGAATTAAATCAAAATTAATTCACTCTACCTATCAGTAGCCCATCTCTCAGTTAGAACTAGTTAAACTGATTTTAACTCAATTAATTGAGTTAAATAATTATAACTCACAAATAAATATATCTGGACCCCTAAAAATAGAAAATACCTTTGCATGCATCCTCTTAGTCGTCTAACTCAAATTTCCTAGGCTAACTAATTCTTCCTCGCTCAGTTAACTAATATAAATTGTCATGAGATGAAATTACAATTTTTCTTCCAATTTAATTAAGGAAAAGTTAAATTAGAAGCCTCATATGGTACCGTTTCTAGGTGCCATTTTCTAGATTTCATTTCCAGATGCCAATTTCACTATTTCTTGTTGAAAATTTCAACAATTCAAACTGAAAACAATAGAAACAAATTTCTTCTACTCAATCCACGGAAAGGAAAACATACAACAAAAACACATGTAATAACATGCAACCATTCAATCACAATGAACACAGTATTTTTACTAGGGAACCTAACTGGGAAAAACTCCTACTCTATTTTACATTGAATTAGATGAGAATATGGATCTATTACAATGATTTTTTCAATCCTTGAAGCTACACCTGCACTACAATATTGATCTCCACCTGCTCTACCTTCTCTGACCAACACTTAGCCAAAATAGGCCTTAACCTTCCTCCTATTTCATTGTAAAATCCTTAAGGAAATTAGCTCCTAAAAGATAGAAGAATTCCCTATTTCCTTGCACAAATCACCTGCTCCAGTGCAAAACTTGTACACTCAACTAGTATATAATTGACAATTGCAATGTGCCTTTTCCTCCACCTCAATTAAGAAATTCAAATTACATGCATAACAAGGGCTATTTTTTGTAAATTAATTAGTTAACAGAAATATCAGTGAGTTAAAAATAGTTACTACTACTAAAATAAACTCCTACTGACTCTATTCTAAACTAGATCTCAAGTAATTGAGTTTAACTAAAACAAAATCCACTAGATTGCTAGATTTTAGCAATCAACTCATGCACAACTCTACTTCTAGTGCACAAACTCGAATTGGCTGACTTAACTGAGTGATTTGGCCATGTTACCCCTGGTAACTACAACTCAAGCCATCCTGCTGATGTGGAAAATTGAATTTCTCCATTTGTCTAAGGCACAAGTCAAATGAAGTCATTTTCTTGCTACAATTTAACACTATCTCTTAGCAAGAAAAGGGTTCTTAACCACCCCAATCTTGCTCCTATGGAACTCAAAATTTCCTCTTGAAAAATTCGTTGTAAAAATGTATGCATCCTGCTCCTCTATAGGAATGTACTGTAACATTATGATACTCCTCTGCACACAATCTTTCTAGTGATCATACCTAATTTCTATATGCTTGGACCTATCATGAAACACTGGATTTTTAGAGATTTTGATACAACTTTGATTGTCATAGTTGATCAATGTAGGCTACATTTCCTGACTGAAGAGACCAACCAAGATCTTCCTCATCCAAATATCCTTGCATGATGCTTGACTAGTAGCCATATACTTGGCCTCTATTGAGCTAAGTGCTACAAATCTCTGTTTATTGCTATACCAAGAAATATTTGTTGACCTAACACTGAAGATATCTCTCGATGTGCTCTTCTTGTGTGATGGAATCCCTACCTATTTTGCATATGTGAATCCTTATAGCTTCACTCCATCATTTATCTTATACCATAAACTAAAATCTACCATGCCTTTGAGGTATTTGAGAATATTTTTTGTTTATTTCCACTAAATCTTGGGAGGCTCCACCATAATCTGACTAAGACAATTAACTGTAAAACAAATATTGGGCCTTATGTTCACCAAGTACATCAAGGACCCCACCAACTATATATATATATATATATATAGTTCCATTTACTACCTCTCCTATAGAAGCATCTTCTTTCATCCAGTTAGTAGCTAGATGAGTGCCCATGGGCTTGAAATCCCGCATATGGAATCTCTGAAGGATTTCAGAGGTGTACTTCCCCTGACCAACAAATATGTCTCCATATCCCTGCCACACCTCCAAACCAAGGAAGTAGTGCAGCAATCCCATATATTTCATCTCTAACTCTCTTGCAAGGTCCTCCTCGGAAGACTAGATCAACCTCTCATCTTCTATCAGTATCAAATCATCTACATACAAGACTAATGTGAGTAGACTATCATCTACCAAAATGTAGTAGAGATCAGAATCTGCTTCACTCTTAGTGAAGGCCAATCCACTAAGAAAAGAATCTATGTGAGTGTACCAAGCATGAGGTGCATACTTGAGACCATAAAGGTCTCTCCTGATTCTACACACATGTGTCTCCATGTCTCAAACCTTTATGGTTGCTCAATGTAGATCCCTTCCTCAACCACTCCATTGAGGAAGGCAGTCTTACTATCCATTTGGTGGATCTTCCACCCAAACTGTGTTGTCAATGCTAGTATGGTCCTGATAGAAGAATATATTTCCACAGGGGAAAATTTATCCTCATAATCAGTGCCCTATACATATGAGAAGCCTTT
Organism: Pinus albicaulis; assembly: GCA_034641835.2. Taxonomy (NCBI): domain Eukaryota; kingdom Viridiplantae; phylum Streptophyta; class Pinopsida; order Pinales; family Pinaceae; genus Pinus; species Pinus albicaulis. Next base: position 298,753,902 of record CM076569.1, read on the forward strand.
GGATACAAATATAGGCTTGTACTTCTCAACACTTCCATCAGTTGTATGTTTCACCTTATACACTCACCTGGAGCCAACAAATTGTTTTCCCTCAGGTCTAGTGATAACCTTCCAAGCATCATTATTCATGATGGATTCATACTCCTCCACCATGGCATCTACCCACACGTGCTCGAAAAATCCTTCCTTAAATGAACAAATTTCATAATCAAGAAGTTTTTTCATGAGTGGCATATATTGAATATATTTTTCTGGTGATCTACTATGTTTTCACAAGAAGCTAAGAGCTCCAACATGCTCCTAAGCATCCTACACCAATTTGTTTGCCTCCCTCGTACTCTTCCTCCCTTATCTGGAAGGCTTTGTGTGAGTGGGTACCACCAATCGATATTCTCTATGATCCTCCACATGTGGCTACTCCACAACATCTTTTGGATCTTACTAGAGCTCCTCCTTTGGAACTAGAAGCTCCTCCTCTAGTGGAATGCTTAGCTCTCACTTTATAGAGATTCTCATGGCATTCTACTCATTAAATATAACATATCTCCCCATCACATTCATCCTGAGTGAAGGAATGTACACCTAGTAAATTTTAAGTGTCTCTGTGTATCATACGAAGATCCCCTTCTCTGCAGTAGGCTCCAATTTTTTCTTTCTCTCTTTGGAGACATGAAAATAAACCATGGATACAAAAATCCGAAAGTGGGATACATCTGGCTTCCTCCCACAAAAATCATATTCAGGTGTGATCATTCCAAAAAACTTGTGAGAGCTCTTGTTTTGCAAATAAAAAATTGTATTGCATGCTTCTGCCCACATATATAGTGGCAATCCCTGATCATGCAAAATTCCCCTTGTATCCCATACAATGCTTCTATTTTTCCTCTCTTCCACCCCTTTTTGTTGTGGGTTGTGAGATGTATTCAACTGCCTTCTAATACCCTCCTTGGCACATAACTCTTTAAAGGAATTAGACACATACTCTCCTTCATTATCATTTCTCAGGGATTTAATTTTTTGTCCTGTCTCATTTTAAACTAAGGCTTTGAATTCAAAAAACTTTGAATAAACGTCATATTTCTTCTTCATGAAATATATCAAGCATTTGTGGGAAAAATCATCTACAAAAATCATATAATACCTATTCTTTTCAACTGAGACATATTTGACATATTTTCCAAGAGTGCTTCCCTTACAAACATGATGTTGATCAATGGTGCATTTTGGAAGTCCAATGGTGATTTGATACACCATTTTCAAAGCTCCATGGTTTCAGTGTTTACTTTTACCCATTCATGTGTTGTGGAGCTTGTCTCTAAATTCCAATGCATTGGCATCACTTTTGCTATGGAATAGATTCTTGAGAGGTTTCCACATTGCAAATTGAGTCTCCTTTCCATGAAAGTTCGAAACCACATGATCTATGACACCCTCTAGAATAATCCTCCTGGATTTTGTTGTGTCTTTCTTCCACTGAGTAAGTGCTTCTGCATTTGATGTTGTTGGTTTTGGAATATCATTTTGTGTATATTCCCATACTCCATTGTAATCCAGGAGAACTTCCATCTTGAATTTCCAAGCAAAAAAATTCAAGGTGCCCTCCAATGCATACTCAAGCCTAAATCCATTGAAAGACATTCATTAGGGAAAATTTTTGAGGTATATAATGGACCTCCTAAGGAAATTATAAAATAATAATGGAAACAATAAAATAAGATTATATTACATCATCAAATTTTAGAGGGAAAAAAGAAAAAAGAAAAAATTTCAACTCATATTTTAAACTTATCTACCTATGGGTTAATCAAATTTTGAGTAGGAATGCTCATTGAATTCAGAATTTTATTCCTCATCTGAGGAGTACCCATGTTTCATACTTTAGATGGACCCTGCTACAAAAAAAATGAGAAATACATGAAAAGCGTGATTGCAATAACATTTTTTCATGCATTTCTCATTTTTCATGTAGCAGGGTCCATTGAAAATATGAAACATGGGTACTCCTTGGATGAGGAATTAAATTTTCATTAAATGAGTATTCGCGCTCTAAATTTGAGTAAAAAATTAGGGAGATATGTTGAAAATACGAGTTGAAAAGTAGTTTTATTATTTTATTATTTTTTAATATTTTTATTTTTTTACCCCAAAAAATGTGGTTCATCGCCCATGGTTGACATCATCATCTTGAATCCTATTGGTTCTTATAAATTTTATTTTGGTTGTACAGTTTTCTTATGAGGCCCATTTTAGACCTCAAGAGTTCTATAATGGTTCCTACACTAAAAAATATCTGCACCAAAAACTCTGTAAATCAAAATTAACTTGAGAGAATATATAGAACATGGTTTCTATGTAGTCTTCAATAGCTCTAATATCATGTATAAATAACTCGAAATTTTTAGCTGCTAATTAATTCAAAATGAAAACAATAGACACAAATTTCTTCTACTCAATCTGCGGAAAGGAAAATATGCAATAACATTCAACCATTCAATCAAAACGAACACAATATTTCTATTAGGGAACCTAACTGGGAAAAAACCCTCCTATGTTTTGTATTGAATTAGATGAGAATATGGATCTATTACACTGATTTATTTAATCCTTGAATCTACACCTGCACTGCAATATTCATCTCCAACTTCTCTACCTACTTTGACCAACACTTAGCCAAAATAGGCCTCAACCTTCCTCCTATTTCCTCGCGCAATCCTTGAGGAAATTAGCTCCTAAGATATAGGATAATTCCTTATTTCCTTGTGAAAATCCCGAAGGAATTTATCACCTGATTCAATGAAAAAAATGTGTTGAGATTCAACAAGATGATGAGCTTAGTGAAAATTAAGCACCTTCACTAAGTGGGGCCCGCAGGCTATTTTTAGGTGTATGTCTATTTTTATACATGATGAGCATCTTCTATAAGTTACAGGATGCTATTTGTAGATGGTTGGTCAAATGTGAAAAATAGATGAGATTCTATTTTTAGAATTTTGGGCGAAGTCTATTTATAGATTGCCAATCTAAAAATAGATGCATGTCGATTATTATTAGCCCTTAATAATAATCTGACAATAAATATCAACTTATTCTCTTGGAGCACTTTATTTCAGTGAATATATTTGGAAAATCAATGGGCTGAAGGAATTACGCAATTCCTGTGGTGGTTGGTGACTCATGTATGGAGGACTCAATTAGAACTGAAGTGGCAAAGTTGTGACAGAGTTGGAAGAGTAGTTATGGGAGTTGTTATTCAGTTTAACTCAGTTAAGTGAGTTAAATTCAATTGTGCTAGTTGTATCTAGTTCTAACTAAAGATATACTAGTGAGATTTTAGTGAATTAATTATTTAATTAATTCATAACTAGAGACTCACTTGCAGCTGAACAAATACAGCAGTTAACTACTTGCATGTCAGTTCCAGTGGAGAGATAGGTGAAAGGGTGAGATGGACTATCTGTTGTGACCATAGTGATGCATTCAATGAATCTGATACACATTGGAGATGCCAATGAGTATTGCACATTCAAGGCAACGCCAATTTTAATTCATTCAGAGGTCTTCTTCGGCAAGGATTGCACAATGGAGGCAGGCCATCAGGAGGCAAGAAATTGGTGCATAGATATGCAAATTTCTGCATGACAATGTGTAATGATTGTTGATTTTACTGAGAGCTTGATGTAATAAGCTTTGTATGAGATTATTACATGATCCATTTATATACATAACATATGATAGTTGGGTTTTTTAGCTTTAATCTTTCCCGTTAAACAATTGTGTTCATGTGCGATTGATTTTCTTCGTGTGTTTTGCAATTGGAAATTTAATTTCCGCAAATAATTAAGTGGAAGGATTATGTATTTAACATAAGATTAATTTTTTATATTATAATAATATGGTAATACTATCAGTATTAATAAATTTCTATATGGTATCGGAGCAGTGCTAATCACTGGAGATTGCAAACTTGAAGCGGTGCTGAGTTTTGTGCTGGTGGACAATTCGAATTTGCTGCAGAAATTTCTTGGTGCGACAGTTGAGTAATCATTGAAATATATTTCAATGGGTTGCGATTGGAGTATGCCCTTAAGGGTAGCTCGAAATACATAGTCTGGAAGGACATGATGGAGGCAGCGCTTGAAGATAATGAACTGAAGGAGTTCAGCGCTAGTGATGTTCCTAAACCTACTTCTAGCGATGTTGTATTACTTGACGCATGGCAAAAGAAGGTAACAAAGACAAGAAGAATTATGTTGGAAGGTGTGAAAGACCATATTGTGTCAAGCCTTCATGGGAAATCCACTCCATTTGCAATGTGGAAGGCTTTGACAGATCTTTTCCAAAGCAGCAGTGACCAATATAGGAAGTTGGCACTGAAAGATAGGCTCAGAAAAATCAAAATGGAGAAGGGCGATAGTATTCCAAAATATCTCACGAAGTTTGTCCAATGTAGGGATGAGCTGAGGAGTGTGGAAATTATAGTTGTGGACGATGATTTGGTGATCTTGGCTCTCCTTGGGCTTCCAAAGAGTTGGCACAACTACGAAGACTCTGTCAATGGACGGGAGAAACAGTCAGATTGGGAGCGACTTTGGTCAGATCTTGTGCAGGAGGAGATAAGGCGAAATACCAGGGATGGCTCTTCATCGAAGAATGATGATGAAGATAGTTGTGCTTTGGCTGCCAAATAAAGGAAATGGAAGGGGAAGAAATCCCATCCAAAATCCGAGGCTAAAGGCAAGAAGCTGGATTTGTCCAAAGTGAAGTGTTTTCACTGTCACGAACATGGGCATCTCGCCGCTAACTGCCCACAGAAAAATAAGAACAAGAAGGTTGTTGGAGGTACAGAAGGTTAGACCTTAGCCTCGCAATTTTAACTTGATTTCTCTTTGATCGCATGCTTGGTTTCAAGCACAATGGGATCGGTGTGGCATCTTGATAGTGGTGCTTCCTTCCATATGATGGGAGACAAGGAGTTGTTTAGTGACTTAGAGGAGAAGGATCTCCAAATGCATATAGAGATGGGTGACGATGGTAGATACAGTGCGACCAAAATTTGAACCATTACCTTTGAGAGGGAGTCAGGTAAACCATTTCTGTTGAAAAATGTTATGTATGTTCCAGGTTTGAAGAAGAACTTGGTCTCAGTCGCTATGTTGGAGGACAGAGGTTATGATGTTGTTTTCAGCAAGGGAAAAGCTTTCCTACGACATAAAATAATGGTTCAAACCAAGATGATAGGGATTCAAGTTAAGAATCTCTACAAGCTGGAGGTAGATGGCTACGCTGCAATGATGGGAAAAGCAGAAGAAGTGGTGAGCCGAGATGAGGGCGAATTATGGCACAGGATATTGGGCCATCTTCACCATGGCACCTTGAATATTTTGCAACAAATTTCTACTGGACTTCCCAAGGGTACTCTTGCGCATTCAGATTAGTGCAAGGGATGTACTATGGGTAAGTTTGTGAAGACCACCTTTCATCAGAAGGAGAACCGTGCTTCGGTGATCCTAGAGAGAATTCACACAGACATGTGTGGACCTTTCCCGGTTGCTTCAACAACAAAACATAGGTATTATGTTATATTTTTTTATGACTATTCTCGTAGATGATGGATCTTCTTCATGCAAAATAAGAGTGAAACATTCTCAAAGTTGTGTGAGTTTAAAGCATTGGTGGAGAAGGAGTCGGGGAAGCAAGTGAAGGCTCTGCGGAGTGATAAGGGTGGTGAATATATATCGAACGAATTCAAATAATTTTGTAGCAAAGAAGGAATTCAAAGAGAACTAATAGCGCCTCATAACCCATAGTATAATGGGGTCACGGAGAGGAAGAACAAAATGATTGTGGGTGCTGCACGAGCTATGCTACATGACCAGGGCCTACCAATGCACTTGTGGACGGAAGCATGCAACACTGTGGTTTATGTGCAAAACCGTTGTCCTCATAGAGTACTTGGCATGAGTACACCTATAGAAGATTTTACTGGTAATAAGCCTGATATTCCTCATTTGAAGATTTTTGGCTCATCTGTTTACATTCATGTGACAGAGGATGCCAGGAAGAAGCTAGAGCCGACTACAAAAGTTGGGATATTTGTGGGGTACATTAAAACACCCCATAATTATCGTGTGTATTTGAAAAATAGTCGGATTACTATGGTGCGACAGGATATAACATTTAATGAGGTGAAAACCATGAATTTGTCTCTTGAGAGGGAGCTACACTTGCATGCAGAGGGGGAACTTGTTGTTCCCAAAGATGAGCCTCTATATGTGGATCAACCACAGGAGGAGATTCATGGAGTGGAGGAGTCCACTCATGTAGAACCAAACATCAGAATAGGCAGGAAGCGTACCATAGAAGCTGAGAGACTGAAGCTTGATGTGGCACAGAATGTAGGAGTCCCTACATCATAGCACGGACAGAGATAGTCACCTGACCAATTCAATGGATACATGGCTCTCATGAGCAAGTGTATCATGACAGAGCCATCTCTTTTGAAGAAGAAGTGCAAGAGCGCACATGGGTAGATGCCATGGTGGAGTAATATGACTCCATTATCAGAAAAAATGCTTGGGAGATTTTTCCAAGGCTAGTTGGTAAATCAGTGGTAGGTTCAAGATGGATCTACAAGGTAAAGCAAGCTGCTGATGGGAGCGTTGAGAAGTATAAGGAAATATTTGTTGCCCGGGGATTCTCACAGATCGAGGGGATTGATTATGAAGAAACCTTTGCACCTATCGCACGATATTCTTCCATAAGGACCATCCTTTCTCTCCTAGTGCAGATGGGTTGGCACATTCATCATATGGATGTGAACACTGTGTTCCTTAATGAGATCATTGAGGAAGAAGTGTACATTGAGTAGCCTCAAGGATTTGAGATCTTAAGCAGTGAGTCGCATGTGTGTAGACTGAAAAGAGCGTTGTATGGGCTAAAGCAAGCACCTCGTGCTTGGTACACACGGATCGACAACTATTTCACTGGACTTGGCTTCACCAAGAGTGAGGCTGATGCAAACCTATACCAAATTGTGGTGGAGGGTAAGCTTTAAATAATTTTTATTTATGTTGATGAGTTAATACTAACGTGTGATGAGCAGTTGATACACTCATGCAAGGAAGATCTTGCAAAGGAGTTTGAGATGAAGGATTTCGGCCTCCTTCATTATTTCCTTGGATTGGAAATATGGCAGCAAGAAGGTGAACTGTTTGTGTCTCAAGGAAAGTATGATCGGGAGATACTTGGTAATTTTCACATGAAGGACTGCAAGCCCATGGATACTCCTCTTCCAGGAAATTGGATGAAAGAAGATGCTACATAGGCAGAGGTAGTGGATGCTACTGTCTATCAACAGTTGGTGGGTTCGCTCATGTATTTATTTAATACAAGACCGGACATATGCTATGCGGTGAACCAACTTAGTCAAGTGATGGTTAAGCCTACCAAGCTCTTTTGGAAGGAAGGCAAGCATGTCCTAAGATATCTCAGGGCACATCTGAGTATGGCTTATGGTACAGATAGACAGATGAGGTGAAGTTGCATGGCTTCATGGATGCATATTGGGGAGGAAACCCAATGGATAGAAAGAGAACATCAGGAGGGGTTTTCATTATCTGATCTACAACAGTTTCTTGGTATAACAGGAAACAATCTATGTGCCACTCAGTGTAGTAGAAGTAGAATACATGGCAGCAAGTCAAGCTGCATGTGAGGCTATCTGGATGAGGAAGATCATGGTTGGTTTTCTCTATTCTCATTTAGATCCTATAGTGATACATTATGATAATCATAGTTGCATTAAACTCTCAAATACTCCTGTGTTTCATGATAGATCTAAACATATAGATATCTGGTATCATCATATCATAGATTGTTTGCAGCATAATATCATGTTGCTTTAGTACATTCCTGCGGAAGTTCAAGATGCAAACATTCTGACGAAGGCGCTCAGTAGGAGAAAATTCGAATACCATAGAGGCAGGATCGGGGTGAAGGATAATCCCTATCTTGTTGAGAGGGAGTGTTGAGATTCAACAATATGATGAGCTTAGTGAAAATTAAGCACCTTCACTAAGTGGGGCCCGCAGGATATTTTTAGGTGTATGTCTATTTTTAGACATGGTGAGCATATTCTATAAGTTGTAGGATGCTATTTGTAGATGGTTGGTCAAATGTGAAAAATAGATGAGATTCTATTTTTATAATATTGGGCGAAGTATATTTATATATTGTCAATCTAAAAATAGATGCATGTCGATTATTATTAGCCCTTAATAATAATCTGACAATAAATATCAACTTATTCTCTTGGAGCACTTTATTTCAGTGAACAGATTTGGAAAATTAGTGGGATGAAGGAATTAAGCAATTCCTAGGGTGGTTGGTGATTCATGCATGGAGGACTCAGTTAGAACTGAAGTGGAAAAGTTGTGACAGAGTTGGAAGAGTAGTTATGGGAGTTGTTATTCGGTTTAACTCAGTTAAGTGAGTTAAACTCAGTTGTGCTAGTTGTATATAGTTCTAACTAAAGATACACTAGTGAGAGTTTAGTGAATTAATTATTTAATTAATTCATAACTAGAGACTCACTTGCAACTGAACAAATACATCATTTAACTACTTGCATGTCAGTTCCAGTGGAGACCCAGTGGAGAGATAGCTGAAAGGGTGAGATGGACTATCTGTTGTGCCCATAGTGATGCATTCAATGCATCTGACACACATTGGAGATGCCAATGAGGATTGCACAGTCAAGGCAAGGCCAATTTGAATTCATTCAGAGGTCTTCTTCAGCAGGGATTGCGCAGTGGAGGCAGGCTGTTAGGAGGCAAGAAATTGGTGCATAGATATACAAATTTCTCCATGAAAGTGTATAATGATTGTTGATTGTACTGAGAGCTTGATGTACTAATATTTGTATGATATTATTACATGATCCATTGATATACATAATATATGTTAGTTGGGGTTTTTAGCTTTAAGCTTTCCCGTTAAACAATTGTGTTTATGTGCGATTGATTTTCTTCATGTGTTTTGCAAGTGGCGATTTAATTTCCACAACACATTAAGTGGAAGGATTCTATATTTAACATAAGATTAAATTTTTAGATCAGGAGAATCTGGTAATACTATTAATATTAATAAATTTCTACAAAATGTACACTCAACTAGTATACAATTTAAAATTACTATGTTCCTTTTCCTCCACCTCAACTAGGGGATTTGAATTCCATGCATGAATAGGGATATTTTTAGTGAACTGATCAGTTAACTAAGAGATCAGTGAGTTAATAATAGTTACTACTACTCATTTAAACTCATACTGACTTTATTCTAGACTAGAGCTCAGATAAATGAGTTTAACTAATAATAACTCCACTAGATTTCTATATTTTAGAAATCAACTCATGCAAAACTCTACTTATAGCCTACAAAATCAAATTCAATGATTTAACTAAGTGATTTGGCCATGTCACTCCTGCTAATTGCAACTCAAGTCATCATGTTGATGTGGAAAATTGAATTTTTCCATTTGACTAAGGCACAAGTCAAATGAAGCCATTTCTTTCTTAAATTTAACAATCTTTGATGTAGGTGACCTTGTAAGAATGTCAGCCAAATTGTTTGTCATGCACTTCTTATACTTGATCACTAAATGAAACTAATGAAGAAACCCCATCCACTTGTAATTCATGGTGTTTTTTAGTTTCCTTTGGGCCTATAGGTATTGTAGTGGATGGTCATCTATGTGGATTATTATCTCTTTTCCCACCAATTTCATTTCCACTTCTTCACAACTTCCACTATGGCATAGAGCTCCTTGCCATAGGTAGGGTACTTTGGGACTTCACAATCAAATACTTCAGAATGGTGGCCTATGAGTTGTTCTCCCTACATCAATACTGCCCCTATAACATACCAACTTGCATCTATCTCCACTTTGAAGGGATGTTGTAAGTTTGATCATTCAATAATTGTTGCTTGATTTGTATTCTACTTTAACTTCTCAATCCCATTTATTAACCCTTTCTCCACTGGAAAATATTGCCACTCATTGTTCTGGTGTGGAGTGGTGTTGCTACTATTGAAAATAAGGCTATGAATTTACTTCAGTATTATGCTACCTTAATGAAATTCCTAACCTTAGAAACATTACTAGGAACTAGCCATTTCATGATGGCCTTCATATTGGAATGATCTGTCTTAAGCTCTTCCCACACCAATTTCATATCCAAAATACACCAAAGGATTTTGGGAAAAATCACATTTCTTAATATCTTCTAGCATTTGGTGCTTATTTTATGTCTCTAGCACCTCCATCAAATGTGAAAAGCTCTCCTCCTAGGTAGCACTATTTACTGGTTTATCATGCAAATAAACAATAAAAAATGAATCTATAAAAAGGCACAATATATCATTCATTGGCCTCATAAATGTTGTTGGTGTATTGCATAGGCTAAATGATATGACTAACCACTCATACAAAGGTTGCATGGTTTTAAAGGAAATATTCCAAATATATTTTTCTTTGACTTAAACCTAGTGATATATATACTTTAAGTCTAGCTTAGTGAACCATTTGGATTTCTCCAATGAATATAACATATCATCTATCCTAGGTAGGGGGTATTTGTTTGAGTGTAATTTTGTTTAATGCCCAGCAACCAATACACATCCTCCAAGTACCATCCATATTTGACACAACGATGATGGGTGAACCACATGGTAAGGTACATGGTCAAATGAAAATTTGTTCCAGTAGTTGCTACAACTACTTATTCACATCATTTTCCTCTATAACAGACAACTTGTACAACTGAATGTTTGACAATGTGGAGTCTAGAAACAATTGGATATCATGCTCCACTTCCCTCTTGGGTGGTAACCCATTAGGCTCTTAGAACACACCCCTGTACACTTGTAGGAACTATTCCAATTATTAATTTTGTTCCTTATTACATCCCTTTAGGGATGAATTAGCTCCCATGACTCTGCTACGAAATTATTTTCTCATAAAAAGAACAAAACACATTTCTTTCTAGAACTAATCAACTTTTTGGCCTAGTTGGCACTTACATGTGAGATATTTGACTTACCCTTGTGCACTTTTATGATAATATGGTTCTCATCCTTGATGAGTGTTACTAGTTGTATCCTCACCTAAACATCACATACCACATTTACATATATAGAATCGAAATAGAAACAAAACATACATCTAGTGGAACTACATCCAATTATACTTCACAATAAAGTAAATACTGATAGAAAATTTGATTCTGCAATGTTTGATTACCTTTATCTTTGCCTTCTTGTTGACCCATCCCAATGGATATGGCCTAGGATGGTCATGAGTCTCTAGTCCTAGTTTCTTCACCAAATCTTTTGCTATGAGATTCACTTGTGATCCTAAGTCAAATAGAGCATCAATTTTCATCTTCTTCACTTGTATTTTTATATGGAAGAGTTTGGTCATTTCCTTCTCTTCCTCTTGTTGAAGGATAGTCAACTTCAATCCCTTCTGCACTAATGTACAGACAATATTTTCATCCACGTTGAATTTTCTTACCACCCAGTTGCTTGAATCAATGCCCATTATATTTTTCTTCTTAGCATATTTTTTTTCTTCAATTTGAGCTTCGAATGAAACTTCCAACGTGACTTCACCTGTGTATGATTACCAATGTTATAGTGGTTGTTGGGATATTTTTCACTCGTGTTTTATGGCTATTCTTCTTCTGTATTTTCCCCCTTTCTTCTTATTCTTCCCCTCCTTGGAAGCTTCTTGGTGTTCTTTCAACCTTGAACCACTTTATTTCCCTCTCTTTTGTCCTATGTTATATAAGTATTGCACATATACATAAGCTTCATCCAACATTCTAGGTTTTAACATCATCACTTACTTCCATAGACAACTATGTAGACATCCTAAATACTTGTGAAGTATGTTGAGGTTCTTTTGGGAGATACTCAACATTATGTCCATTCTTCTAAATTCTATGGTGTACTCCTATACACTTTCCCTCTATCTCTAAATGAAGTAATGCCATCGGATCCACTGATCTTCTACATACCTGATAGGGTTAAAAATGAATTTATGATAGTTTTGAAATCATCCCACTTAGTCACTAAAGGATCTCCCTCTAGCCTCAAGGTCTTTGTGTAGCTTTCCCACCAGGCTATGGCATGGTCATCTAAGCTTAACCAAGCTAATGAAATAGTCTATTCTTCCTCTACATGATTAACACTAAAATAAACTTCCATTTTGAATAAGGACTGTGAATGGTTCATGAAACTTGAATCAAGTTGTTCCTTTTTAGGTTCTTTCTTAGATTCCCTCTCTGTTTCTTCACCATATTTTAATTTCCCCTCTAATCCAACCACCAAGTTAGAACCTAAATCTTCTTTTAATATCTCGAGCTTATTTATTAGGGTTTTCGTGAGGAGACTCACATTATAGTTTATATTTGTGACTTGTGCTTCTAGCCACACAAACTTCTCCCATGTGAGACATTGAGGGTTATTAATCGATTCGTCAACTATGGTTGGGTTTTTATGAATTTTGGCTTAACTAATCTAGATCCCTTGCATATTCCAAAAATGTACCCAAATAAACCTACTATGATACCAATATGATCTGTAAACTACTATGGATATTGCACTGAATAGGTTATCACAACATATCTAATAAATTTAGACTGAAATATGAAATCAATACTATGAGGGTTATTTTCCTTAGACTTTCAGATTTATTAATTCATTTATTTTATGCATGTAATATAGAAAAGAAGAAAATAGAGAGAATATAAAAATTCAATCACTCACAACCATAATAACACAAGATATGACCTCGGAAACCCTTTTTGGAGAAAATCCACATGGAAGGTGAGGTTTCTCTGCTCTCTCTTTATCTAAATAGAAATGGATGCAAATACAAAGAAGTGAGACATGTGGCTTGTGTGGTAATATAATGCAAAAAACATCTTGATCCACTCTATGCTACTTTTTTAATCTTTGGAACAAAATGCACATAAATAAATTAGAAACTATTTTCTTCCTACTAGCATGATTATATATGATAACCTACTAGTAGTTAAGTTTGATCTTCAAATCTTAACTAAACTTACAATATCAACTCTTCTAGAGTCTTCTTCATGATGGTCACATGGAAATTCCCTTTTCCATGAATAATGGTGGTTGGTGTGGCATCCTCTTAAATCATGGTGGTCAAAATAGGAAGGTCAACTTCGAGGTGGCATAAATTTTTGCATACAAACTATAATTGAGGAAATTATTGCACCATTGGAAAGGTAGATATTTTTAGAATAACATTAGAGTGTGTTTCACTTAAGTGGAAAAATTTTACACCCCCCTCAAAAAACAACAACGCTATTTAAGGTCTCAAATTACTTTCAGAAGGTTTTAGATCCCAATTTTCCAAACTAGGACTCCTCGATAAAAGTAGTCATTTGAGAGTATTCCTCCACTTTTTACACTTTGAAAAAATCAATATGGATGAAAATAATATAATAGTCCAATCCATATCATTTATTCATGGAATTTATCAATTTTAAAATAAAATAATAATAAAATAAACTTCAAATCCAACTAAATAAACTTGAATTAAGTCATTTAAGTGAAAATATAATAAAAATGTATATAGTATCCCCAATATTTATAAATCGATATATACAAATAGGAAGGTTGTGTCTGCTCAACTTAGTGTTCCTAAATTGATGTCATAAATTGTCAACCAGGGCTAGTAAATTGTTGAAGTGAAGTGCACTATATGTGCCTAGGTATCTGTTTCTCACTACGTTGTGTTTAGTGTTTTTCCAATGTTTTTGGTTTTGTGTTTTTATTCTAAGAGGAAAAGAAATAAGTGCTGGTAAAGAGAAGTTGTTGGTCATACTAAAACAGAGCAAAACCTATTCTAAATTATGTATGGCACTTGAGAACAGAAAATGAAAAACTTTAACAAGAAAAATAACTCATAACATGAATTCAATAACTCATAACATGAACTCAGTCCAATTCATTTATTAGAAATATGTTGGAATAACTTGAGAAAAGGATAAGTTTAATGCAATGAGGTTCTTCTAAGTAAACAACAACCTACAATATCACAGAGAAAATCTCATCCATGGCTAGAAATTTGTTGGAACACATTTGGAAAAGATAGTCTGCAACATAGTGAGGAACTCTACTCTAAATTAACCTATGACACTGAAATTAATCCATTCTACAACTCAAAATATCACTGTTAAGCCTCATTAAAGAGTTAGAAATCTTTTGGAATAGCTTTAGAAAAGAGGCAGTTTGTGAAATTATGAGAAATTGCAGAACAGTCAAGACTTCAAAATGACATGACCAATTCTTGTTCCTATGATAATGATGTATTAGTAGAAATTAAGAACAAGAGTAGTTTGTAAATAATGAAGGCCGTTAAGTCTAATAAAACTAGAATACAACTAACTAATAAAACTAGAAATTCAATGGATAGAACTGAACTAGAATGCAATCAATTAACTTGAAATACAGTGAACAGAATTGAGCTAGAGTGCCATTAACCTCCGAAGTTTTACAACTAAACTAAAATAAAAGTAATCACTGAAATACTACAGCTATATCTCATTCGGTGTTAGTGATATTTTGGAACAATTCATAAGAGCAAGACTGGCTGTAACATTTGATGTCAGTGAGCATAAAAATATGAAGTTCAGAAAAAATGCAACTAGACTCTAAAACACCACAACTATGTCTCATTCATTGTTAGTGATATTTTGGAACAATTCATAAGAACAAGACTGGCTGTAACATCCGATTTAAGTGAGCATAAAACATAAATTTCAGAAAACTATTTAAATTAGGAATGAAACAAGGCTAAAGTTACTTATCTAAACAATATGCACAGAGCTTCTCGGGCAGTAGGGGCCCTCTACCACCGGATTAGCATACAAATCTCCTCAAGATTGCCTTAGATCATGCATGAAGTTGAATGTCTTTGATTAAAGGGAAAAATTCTTCAGAAACAGAGTATTATGGGCTTTTGAGATCTAACAACAAAACATCAATCTAGCTAGTTGTCCCTCGGTCTCCCGAGTCATTATTACAAAAGAAATATATAACTACCCTTGAGAGGAAATAGGGATAAGTGTCTTTCCCAATTAAAATCAAATTGTAACTCTTGTGGAAGCCTTGTACTCTTGCTCGAGACATCTGTAGAGTCCCTGTCCTGGTAGGAATCCGCTTCTTAGTTTTGATCTCTTCCACGTGCATAACCACCTGTAGGTTCTTGCTCAGACTTCGTGGAGAGAAAGAAATGACGGGTAAGTGTTGTGGAATTCAACCATATGCGTTTTTCCTTGAAGTGACACCTGTAACCTATGAGAACATGAAGATAGCTGCGGAATAGGCAACTAGCTACAAAATGGCTGCATTCTATAGCTGAGTCTAGTAAAAAATTACTACAACAATAAAACCACGAAAATATAGCAAGTCAGTCATTGTATACATTCCTAAAATGACTTTAATTAATCCTATTGATCATTTAAGCCTGTAATTGATAAGGGACAAAGGAAATGAAGTGAAATTTGGTGAAAGAAAAGGACATCTTTGGGGCTCAACATACCCCCACTGCAAAGTTTTTTCATGTCCTCATGCAATCAATTCATGTATTCTAAGACTTTTGCTAGGACATCTAGGCTCCGTCTTCTGCTTTGCCTGATATTCAATGGCCTCCTAGGCTTCCTTATGACCAACTTGAATCTCAAATTTATAAGTGCCCTGCTCAACTTTTTGTTTTTCTTCTTCAATTTCTCACTAGCCTTGTACAATTTTTCCATTTGTAGAGAGAGAGTTGTATTCATATCACTTTTCAGCTTAACCTGCTCCCTTAAAATGTAATTTTCATTCTTTATGTGCCTATTGAGTACTTCTAACTCATATTTGTCTCTTCTTAGTACATCAATTGCAGATCCTGGTGGGCTAGGAGTTCTTCCTCTACTTTCCGAGGCTCTCTTTTCTAATGACTCAACATAATTATAGATTTGTTGTTGTGCTGGGTCTATCTCTGGAGTTCCTTCATCAAGATCCTCTTCGTACTGGTACTCAGGTGATCTAGCAGTTGGTGTCTCTTCATCCTCAATGTTTATGATTCCCGTTTGTCTAACCTCTGTTTTCTTCAATATACCTCTAAGCCTGTGGCTTCATCTTGGTTGAGATGGTCCTTCACCTCTCTCCTTGGCATACCTTCTTATCATATTCTCCTTTTTAATCTGTTTCTTAATTTTAGCCAATTTCTCAGAAATTATCTCCTCACTGTCCTCTTGTATGGACTTACCAGTTTTAGTTTCAACAGATTTGGAAATTTTCCTTCTCCTGCTTCTTCTTGTAAGTTTTCCTTCAGATGGAGATTCCTTGGGTTCTTCAAAGTGATTTCTCACTAGAAAATCATCCCAATTGTCTCTCACCTTTCTCAAATGATGTTCAATTAGGATTTTAACTAGGCCATGGTGGTACAAAGTGGTTTCTAGGAATTGAACCCTCTTTTGAACATTAGAGGCCATTCTCTTCAGACTATGAAGTAGGAAAAAAGGTAAATTGATTTCTTCATCTAAGAAATGCATCATTAACCGAATATGATAAACATAGAGGGTACCAAACCTTCCCTCACAAGTTATAAACTTTTGCAAAATAAGCAACATATTCCGTCATTTATTCTTTAGTGCTGAGCTAGGAATGCCCTTCTTAAAAATGGAAATATCCATAACTGGTGTTTTGAGCATTTGCCTCCATGCCTCATTATGAAATTTCCTATTTTTGAACCATCGTTCACCTTGCTTGGGTAATTTTGCTGCTTTTGCAATGAAAGATTCTGTAATAGTGAATTTAACATCTCCTATTTCAACTTCTACTCCATTGAATGGCCGTGAAAATGTCTTAGTTACCTCTTTATGAAAACCATTGAATTTGTCCAAAAACAGTAACCACCCAGCCTGCTGTAGCATTTCTCTAATCTGTGGGTAACCCTCTAAGTATTTGGTTCTGACTAGTTCGGACCTTAATATGAGACCCATGGCTTCTCTTCTCAACCTTCAATTTACTGCTCTTCTATCCACGGTGAAAATGGCTGTTAGAGAGTTGTTTTTACCCCAAAGGTGCCTTCTTTGTTTATGCAATAGGAATTAGCTACGGAAGGATGACATGAAGAGGTTATAGAATGAATGAAATATGGTGAGGGTGATTCACATGAATTAATGAGTTTGAGAGCCATCATGAAAGAAAAGACCATGGAAACATCTCGTGAGAAATTCAAAATCATCATTGAATACTTCAGGCTAGTGACGTGACCAAATAGGTCACTTCAGTACTTAACCGTTAAGTTTTAAATGATGATTTGAAATGGCGGAATGGAAGGGATTTTGTCCAAATTTTTTATGATAGGTTTAATAGGCATGATCAACACGAATAATCAAAACAACTTTTTGAATCATACATGACTTAACTATACTATAACTTTCATATTTTGTCATCATAATAATTTCACAACTTTACCTTTGCCTTTCCTTTAATTTTTGTGGTTTTGATATGCTTTGTCCTCCTTTGAAAATCATTGATTCTTCAGTCTTCATAATCCCTTTGATTTTTCTTGTTGACATAGGTGTGCAGGGTCAATTTGCTGCTGAACAAGTGGTTGCTAGATAATTGCCTTCAGGATATCTGGCTGCAGAATGTCTAGCTGGCTGCAGAATGTCTGGTTGGCTGCAGAATATACTTGTAGGAGCTTTAAAACATGGAATGGAATGTTGTATGAAGTGAATTAGAATGGGCCATGAAATATGGTGTAATGGAGCATGAGTGAAGTGAAATGTAATGGAATGAAATGGATTATAAATGTAAAGTGGAGTGAAATATGAAAAGTGGTCTGCAACTTATGATTTGTAATATTCAATTGCAGAAAGAGATCAAATTTTAAAAATCTAAGATAAAAATGAGGTGGACCATGGAATGGAGTGAATGAAGTATGGATGAGTGGAGTGAATGAAATATGAATGAAGTGAGACATGATGTAGTGAGACTTATGATTTTGTGATAGCTGCTTGCAGAAAAAGAACAAATTTGAAAAGCTAAAGTGTCAGAAGGATTCTGATTTTCACTTTATATTTTCTGTATAAACATGCTAATCAGTGATTAGTTTTCATGTTTATACCTTTTTTTTTTCATGCATTTGAATTCAAAAAATTGAATTAAGTTGATGAAGAAGAGAAATTCTTCTTCATTAACTTCACATCATTGTTTTCCTGGAATCTCTTGACAAATTCTTCTCTTGAAAGTGGCTTATGATACAACTTCAATCTATGACCATTTACAAGAAAAGTGACCTTCTCTTCATCTATTGTCCTGATTTTTATTGCTCCATTGTCAAAAATTCTCATAATTTCATATGGCCCAAGCCAATGTGTTTGGAATTTACCTTGAAAATCTTTGAACTTTGAATCAAACAAGAGAGCCCAGTCACCTTCTTTGAACTTCTTTTCCTTGATGTAATTATCATGCCATCTATTCCTTTGCTGTTGGAATATACTTGTTTTGTGGACTGCATCCTGTCTGATCTCATCCAATTCATTAATTTGTTCCAATCTGTGCTTTTGTGCCTCTGTTAGATCAAGTCCTAGCTGAACTTCCATTTTAAAAGTTTTAATCTGAAACTCTATGGGAAACAAAACTTGTTTTCCATAAACAAGTTCATAGGGAGTATGACCTGTTGTGCTTCTCCATGTAGTTCTATAGGCCCACAAAGCTTCAGGAAGCCTGTCTGCCCAATCTCTTCTATGTAAATGAACAGTCTTTGTTAGGATCCCTTCAATGAATTTATTGGTAGATTCCACTTGACCATTTGCTTGTGGATGATAGGGAGTAGATTTTCTGTGTCTGATTTTGTACCTTTCCATCATTTGTTCCACTAGCCTTGATGTGAATTGAGCTCCTTGATCTGTAACAATTTCCCTTGGGACACCAAAACAAGTAAAAATATCCTCAAAAAGAAAATTAACTATAGATGCTTCAGTAGCAGAAAGTAATGGCTTGGCCTCTACCCATTTGGTAACATAATCAGTGCAAACTAATATATATTTCTTTTGTCTTGATGGAGGACTAATAGGTCCTACAAAATCTAAAGCTCATTTCTCAAAAGGTTCAATATGTACCTGAGGCTGCAATGGCATCTCACCTGAAGGAGAAGGTTTCCCTACCCTTTGGCAACTGTCACACCTTTTGACATACTCTTTAGCATCTTTAAAAGGGATGGCCAATAATATCCTAAATGAAGGATCTTATAAGCTGTTCTTTTATCAGCAAAGTGTCCGCCACAAGGTTCATCATGACATGCCTTGAGGATCTCAAGCATCTCATCTTCCCGAACACATCTCCTAATGATAAAATCTGGACCTGTTTTGTATAACTTATTAGCAACCCATGAATATTTTGCACTGTCATAAATGATCTTTCTTTTGTCTCTTGCATTCATTATTGAAGGAAATTTCCCTGAAACTAAATAATTAGCAATGTCAGAAAACCAAGGAGTTTGAGTAGAAATTGCAAAAAGATATTCATCAGGGAATTGATCTTCAACTGGAGTATTATCTTTAATGTTTTGGAGTCTAGATAGGAAATCAGCTACTGTATTTTGTTTCCCAGGCCTATCTAGAATGGTAATGTTGAATTCCTGTAAAATCAATAACCATCTTATGACTCTGCCATTAGTAATTGATTTGTTCATTAGATATTTAATTGCAGAGTGATTTGTGTGAACAAAAGTTTCATAGCCTGTTATATAGTGTATGAATTTATTTATGGCATGAACAATAGCTAAGAACTCTTTTTCAGTTACAGTATAGTTTAACTCTGAAGGAGTCAAATTTTTACTGGTATAGTAGATGGCATAAGGAATCAGGTCTTTTTGTCCCAATACTGCTCCTAGAGCTGTATCTGAGGCATCTGTTGAAATATGAAAATGTAACTTCCAGTTAGGTCCCCTTAAAATAGGTGCTTCAGAGATTTTTGTTTTCAGGGTCTCAAAGGCTAACTGGAAATCATGATTCCACTTGAATTCACAGTCCTTGGTAAGTAATTTGAAAAGTGGAGATGCTATCTTGGTGAAGTTTTCTATAAACCTTCGATAATATCATGTAAATCCTAGAAAACTCCTAACATATTTTTGACAACTTGGAATAGATAAGTTAGAGATGACTTCAACTTTTGACTCATCAACTCTAATCCCATCCCCTGAAATGTGATGTCATAAAACAATTCCTTCAGTAAACATCATAAAACACTTCTCATGACTTAGTGAAATATTTGCTTCTTTACATCTCTTTAAGACTTTTTCCAAGTTTGCTAAGGCTTCTTCAAATTTGTTTCCATAAACTGTGAAATCATCCATATATACCTCTACACAATCATGTATTAGATCTGAAAAAATTCCTAATACTGCCCTTTGGAATGTTGCAGGTGCATTGCATAATCCAAATGGAAATACTTGGTAAGAATAGGTACCCCAAGGACAGGTAAATGTGGTTTTGTCTTGATCTTCAAGTGCTACTTGGATTTGATTATAACCACTAAACCCATCTAAAAATGAGAAGTACTTTTTGCCAGCTAATGTATCTAATACCTGATCTATGAAAGGTAGGGGAAAATGATCTTTAAGAGTAGCTTTGTTTAATTCTTGGTAGTCAATACATACCCTCCATTTACCATTTTTCTTTGGCACAATTACCAAAGGAGAAACCCACTAACTATCTGAAATAGGATAGATAAAGTTGACATTCAACAATTTCTGCAATTATTCTTTAACAATCTCCCTAAGATTTGGATTCATCCGTCTTTGAGGTTGTCTGATTGGTTTACAATTTTCCTCTATGTAGATGTGATGAGTGCAAGTCTTGGGGCTTATCCCTTTCATATCATTGTACTCCCATGCATATGCAGAAGAATGTCTCTGTAATATCTTGACTAGCTCTTCTTGTTGAGATTTCTCTAGGTTCTTGTTTATGTTTAAAGTTTTGCTTGGAAATATCTCAATTGTAGAGCTGCCAAATTTATCCATGGAGTAAAGAGACATCTGTCTTGATGATAAAAACTCAATGTTGGATTCTTCTTGAAATTTTTCATGTTTGTATTTCGAAGAGGATTCAAAATTTTCTAAGGTATTTAGAATCTGGCTATCTTCACTAATTTCTGAAATTGTGAAGAGAGGTTGTATGTCTTCTTCATCCTCAATCCATTGAGTATCATCTAATTTTGTAATTGTTTTTGCTGGAGGATACAAGGTAAATTTCTTGGTTGAACTACCATCAGAGATGTACATATCACCGGATCTACAACTAATGAAAGCATCAGCTGTAGCTAACCAAGGTCTTCCTAATATAATAGGATGCCCTCCTAGATTACTCTTAGGAGTTAGGATCATAAAATCCACAGGATACTCCCAAGAATCTAGGGACACTGGAATGTCTTCTATTACCCCATCAGGTTTAATCACAGATCTGTCTGCTAATTGTAATAATGTGGGTGTAAAAATAAGATTAGGAAGTTTCAGTTTATCCATGATTTGTCTACTCATAATATTGATTGCTACTCCTAAATCAATGAGTGTGTTTTGGATTTCAATTCCATTGATGTGAATTTTAACAACTGGATTTCCCGGGTCTAGATACTTTGGAATAGCAATCTTACCCATCATAATGTCTGCTATTTTTCCTGCCAGTTGAATTTTCTTTGTCTCTCTTATTCTTTTTCTTGTTTTCTTCATGCTCAACTCCGTTATTGTCTTTGCTAAAATTGGGATTTCCTTGATGGCTTGTAATAATGGAATCTTAATGCAAACATTTCTTAGCTCATCTAGGAAATCATAATTAGGCACCATAATTTTTTTTTCTACACCTCTATCAATTTGTAATCTTTCTGGAAAGGGAGGTGTAGAAGTGGATGTTGATGGCTGCTCTAATATAGGAGTTGAAATTATTGGTTCTTTTTGTTTTGATTTTTCAATGTTTGAGTCTTGGAAAGTTGTGTTCTCTTCAAGACTTTTATTTACCCGTAGAGAATCTTCCTCGGAATTGTCTTGCTCTTGTATGATTACAGAAGGTTTCCTCTTTTCAAGTATTCTTCCAGACCTAAGTTGAACATCACTAAGGTATAAAGGAGTGATCAAATAAGTTGGAAACTGTTGGCCTTCTATCATGTATGTGTTCTGAGGATTTTTATTGTTGGGGTTTGGTATGGGTTGGGCAGGCAACTGATTTGTTTTCTGAGGAAATGGTAATGGAAGTGGTGAATTTTGATGTTGTGGATTTTGAGGATTCTGTTGAGGATTTTGTTGAAGATTTTTTTGAGGAGGGAAATGTGGATATGGTGGATAGGATGGTGGATATTGATAATACTGAGAGTATCTTTCATAGGGATTTTGTGTTCCTTGTGCCCAAGTTTGAGATTGATTTTGGAATTGGGGCCAAGGTTGCTGCCAAGAATTCCAATTTGGTGGGGGTTGATTATACAACTGATCATGGAATCCTTGTGTTTGAGGTCCTTGCCAAGGCCTCCTAGAGACAAAATTGAGAGATTATGTGGAATTTGTAGGGGTTTCTTCTTGAAAGACAACTTTAAGACTAGGAAGTGAAGGACAACTCTTGGTCTCATGTTTTTCTGAACAAATTACACAAGTCTCTACTACTTTTGCATCCAAAGGGCACTCTCTCAAGGCATGCTTCTTTCTACATTTGGGACAAAAGATTGCTAAGGCATCAGATTCAGTTTTCTGCTTGTTTTGTAACTTAAGGGTGTCTATTTGTTCACTAAGACTCCCCAAGATATCATATTTGAATTCATCAAGCATATGTCCTATTTCTGCCCTACTTACTGTCCCAGAAGCAGACTTACTTGCCCTTGCAAGAGCAGGGTCTCTTGGTCCTTTTACAGTTTTAGATTTCCCTCTTGAAAGGTTGATACATAATTCAACTATTTTAGGTAATGTAAGCTGAGATATATCCCCTTTTCCCATCATGTTAAGGATATATAGCCATTCATCCCTAATTGTCTTCAACAAGAGAGCTTTCAAAGTGTCTTGGTCTAGGTTTTCCATTTTTTCTCTTTTGATGTTGTAATGAAATCTCTCCAACAAATCTTCCAAGTTTTCATCTTCTTTTTGTAGCATCTTAAACACTTCCTCCTTATGATTGACTGGCATAAAATAATCCAAATACCTCTCTAGAAATGCTTGTTTCATGTCTTCCCATGTCCTAATAGAACTTTTGATCAAACTCATAAACCACTTCAATGCTGCTCCTTTCAATGTTGAAGGAAATAGTTTAAGTTTTTGAGCATCTTGTAAGTAGTCATAGGTTCTACATAAGACTTCAAATTCAAATAGGAAGGTTTCAGGATCTTCAGTTTTAAGTCCATAAAAGTTTGGAAGGACAGAGGGTGAAATGTTTTTCATAGT
This sequence comes from Pinus albicaulis, assembly GCA_034641835.2. NCBI lineage: Eukaryota > Viridiplantae > Streptophyta > Pinopsida > Pinales > Pinaceae > Pinus > Pinus albicaulis. Next base: position 298,777,408 of record CM076569.1, read on the forward strand.
TGTATTGGTTTCTTCATCTACTATAGGAAACCCAAAAGAGCTTCCCATTTCTCTTCTACCTCTTCCTTTGCCTCCTTCTTCACCTCTACCTCCTTCTCCTTCTACACCTCTACCTCCTTCTCCTCTACCTCTACCTCTACCCCCTCCAAATAGTGTGTGTTCTCCATTAAAAACTCCTCCTCCCCCTTCTTCTGCCATAGTTGATTCTTCTGTGGAAGTTGAAAAGTTTATGTCCCTAGCAGGGGTCCCAGAATCTTCTTCTAAGACAGGTTCAATGGATGAAGTGGAAGGTCTTTCTATTGGAATATCTGATCTTAAGTTCTCTGGAAGTCTAGGATCAGTAAAGGATGGAATGTGGGTTTGAGTTGGAGGTGTGCTGGCTCTTGGTCTTGGTGAAACAAGTGGTGTTCTAGAAATCAAGCTTCTGCTTCTTATGAATCTACCCCTTGAGTCTCTTTCTCTACACATATCATTGTTTTTTGGAGGTAAGAAATAAGGCTACCTAGTTACAATTCCCCGGCAACGGCGCCAAAATGTTTGCTCAACTTAGTGTTCCTAAATTGATGTCATAAATTGTCAACTAGGGCTAGTAAACTGTTGAAGTGAAGTGCACTATATGTGCCTAGGTATCTGTTTCTCACTACGTTGTGTTTAGTGTTTTTCAAATGTTTTTGGTTTTGTGTTTTTATTCTAAGAGGAAAAGAACTAAGTGTTGGTAAAGAGAAGTTGTTGGTCACACTAAAACAGAGCAAAACCTATTCTAAACTATGTATGGCACTTGAAAATAGAAAATGCAAAACTTTAACAAGAAAAATAACTCATAACATAAATTCAATAACTCATAACATGAACTCAGTCCAATTCATTCATTAGAAATATGTTGGAATAACTTGAGAAAAGGATAAGTTTAATGCAATGAGGTTCTTCTAAGTAAACAATAATCTACAATATCACAGAGAAAATCTCATCCATGGCTAGAAATTTGTTGGAACACATTTGGAAAAGATAGTCTGCAACATAGTGAGGAACTCTACTCTAAATTAACCTATGACACTGAAATTAATCCATTCTGCAACTCAAATTGTCACTACTAAGCCTCATTCGAAAGTTAGAAATCTTTTGGAATAGTTTTGGAAAAGGCTATTTGTAAAATTATAAGAGATTGCAGAATAGTCAAGGCCTTGAACTGATATCACTAATTCCTGTCCATATGATGATGTGTTGGAAGAGATTAATAACAAGAGTAGTTTGTAAATAATGAAGGCCTTGAAGTCTAATGGAACAAAACTAGCATACAACTAACTAATGAAACTTGAAATACATTAAACAGAACTGAACAAGAATGCAATCAATCAAACTTGAAATACAGTGAACAGAATTGAACTAGAGTGCCATTAACCTCCGGATTTTTACAACTAAACTAAAATGCAACTAATCACTGAAATACTACAGCTCTATCTCATTCGGTGTTAGTGATATTTTGGAACAATTCATAAGAGCAAGACTGGCTGTAACAATTGATGTCAGTGAGCATAAAAATATGAAGTTCAGAAAAATGCAACTAGACTCTAAAACACCACAACTATGTCTCATTCAATGTTAGTGATATTTTGGAACAATTCGTAAGAACAAGACTAGCTGTAACATTTGATGTGAATGAGCATAAAAACATAAAGTTTAGAAAACTACTTGAATTAGGAATGAAACAAGGCTAAAGTTACTTATCTAAACAATATGCATAGAGCTTCTCGGGCAGTAGGGGCCCTCTACCACCGGATTAGCATACAAATCTCCTCAAGATTGCCTTAGATCATGCAATGAAGTTGAATGTCTTTCATTAAAGGGAAAATTCTTCAGAAATAGAGTATTACGGACTTTTGAGATCTAACAACAAAACATCAATCTAGCTAACTGTCTCTCGGTCTCCTGAGTCATTCTTATAAAAGAAATACATAACTACCCTTGAGAGGAAATAGGGATAAGTGTCTTTCCCAATTAAAATCAAATTAGAACTCTTGTGGAAGCCTCGTACTCTTGCTGGAGACATCTGTAGAGTCCCTGTCCTGGTAGGAATCTGCTTCTTAGTTTTGATCTCTTCCACATGCATAACCACCTATAGATTCTTGCTCAGACTTCGTAGAGAGCAAGAAATGATGGGGGAGTGTTGTGGAATTCAACTATATGCATTTTTCCTTGAAGTGACACCTATAACCTGTGAGAACATGAAGATAGCTGTGGAATAGGTGACTAGCTACAAAATGGCTGCATTCTGTAGCTGAGTCTAGTCAAAAATTACTACAACAACAAAACCACAAAAATATAGCAAGTCAGTCATTGTATACATTCCTAAAGTGACTTTAATTAATCCTATTGATCATTTAAGCCTGTAATTGATAAGGGACAAAGGAAATGAAGTGAAATTGGGTGAAAGAAAAGGACATCTTTGGGGCTCAACAAATTACTATGGCTTCTTAATACAATGTGTCATTTATTATTATTATTAATATTTTTTTTTAATTTTATTTTGACCAAGTTAAAATATGTACGCTACATTACATTAATATTTTTATTTAATTTATTTAAGTTTTATGTAATTTAACTTAGTCAAAATGTTATACAATTTTTTTTTTGAGTGCATCATTTGAGAAATTTGATCCATCTCACACCTAGTAGATCCTAAATTAATATTAGTCTATGATGATTATTTATAATTTTACATATAAATTTATCATCTCTATATACAAATATTATTATTTTTAATTTTGTTAAAACTTGATAACACATATAGTTACATATATAAGGACATGCCATTTTTCTTTGATAAGATTTATAATTTTTTTTTAAAATATTTAATATGATATACATAATATAGATTATATGTACATATGTAGAGTGGTTATTGTGAATATTAATTTTTTACATGTTTTTAAACAAATTTAAACATAAAGTTTTGAAATATCATGGCTACTAATATAAATAATAATTATTTTAATATATATATATATATATATATATATATATATATAAACTTGCTTTTTTAAAAATAAAATAAAATATTATTTAAATAAAAATACTATTTATTATAATAGAAAATAAAAATTAACTTTATATTTGGTTATTTATAATTAAAAGGATTTTAAAACATTAATAATCCCCAAAGGGATCAAATTTCTAGATATGCAAACTTCTTTTATAGTGCAAAACTCGAAAAAAAGTTTGTCCCTTTAAAAAATTTAATCCCTCTAGTGGTTAAAATGAATCTATATGGTTTTACAAGCAAACACACACACACACATACACCATGTGTAATTTTTTATTGTTTATAGAGAAACCTAGAATAATTCCTTTACATGAAATTTTCACTCTTTATAGAGAAATGTAAAACAATTTAGTTACTTCTTAATAATACAAAGATGTATGACAAGGTTCCTGAGGTTTTACCCGCTAGTTGTTATAATTCACTAATCTTTTGTTTACAATTCTAGCAATATTTTTTGTTGGGCTGTAGTTTTTTACAAGATACTTTAGTTAGATGAGGTATTAACAATCTCAAAGAATTTTAACTCATGTTACTAGTCCAGTATGTCACTTTGGTCTATGTAATCCTCTTTGACACAATATTAATAATAATAAAAACATTAAATATGGGTTATAAATAAAATACTTCAATGTCCTGGATAACGGTGACCCGGTGCTATGTTAATGCACTCCTTGATGTGAAGTCACCTGTTAAATTCTCCACCTTCATCAGGGTGATATATTGGACATGATGAGGATGTATATCGAGGTGATATATTGGACATGATGAGGATGTATATCGAGGTGATATATTGGACATGATGAAGATATAGTCCTGGGAAGCTTACAAAAAAAAAATTTCAATGTCCATATTAATTAAAATTCAATGTCAACTATGTATTTATGTATATATTATATAAAGCAATATAAAAATATCAATGTTCATATAAAGTAAAATATTTCAATATCAACTATGCATATATGTATATATTATACAAAGCAATTAAAAACAAATATTATGGTTAAAACATTTTAAGTATTTTCATTATTTTCCATTTTGGTAGTAAAATACTTCAATATGAACTATGCATATATCTATATATTAAACAAAGCAATTAAAAATAATATTATGGTTAAAACATTTTTAGTATTTTCCTTATTTTACATTTTTTCCTCTTTTCAAGTATATTTTTCGGTCAATTTTATTTAAAATCTAGCAAATATTTATCTGTATTATAAGTTTAAGTTGTGTATTCTACAAAATCCATGTGCCAAAAGATACTTTCAAGATATTTTATCCATTTATGCATTCAACAAAGCAATTTAAACAATAAAAATTACACATTGTAAATATAGATCCATCTTAACCATTATAGGCATTAAATCTCTTGAAGTGTAAACTTTTTGTAGAGAATTTTTGGAAGAAACTCTGTCAAGGATTTTTTTTTTTTTAAATTTTGCACTCTAAAAGAGGTTTATATATCAAGAAATTTGATCATTCTCAATGATTGGCAATAAGTGATTAAGATGAATCTATATTGGCATATTACTAGTTATTAAGTTTGTATATGGTTATTAAATAAATTTAGAACATCAAGTTTTGAAATATCATGGTTAGAAATATGAATCTTGAATATTTAAACTTTTTTAATGTAATATGCAGATTATGAATTTTTTTAATTGATTATAATTTTATTAATAAAAATATAATTGCATTATAATAAATTAAATTCTGTGTGTCAATTGGGGTTATCTCTAGTGGTTGGGAGAAAGGAACATAATCTTCCCCACCTAGCTTCAATTCTGGTAGATGACATAACAAATGTTGATAGTATTGATAGTATATATGTATTCCTCATATGAGTAATGACCCTGAATTAAATATAGTTAAGAATAATGCATAGGGATTTGGTCAAAAGACAAATAATTAAACATAAATGTATGGATTATTACACAGATTTACATTAGTTAAAAACTCACTAATAACAAACATAAATCTTAGAGAACTCCTCCTCCATCATCATCCAACACTTATGTAAAGGGAAATTTCCCAGAGACAAACATCTAGAAAACCTACTAAAAAGAATAGAAAAGAGCTTGAAAGACACTTAAAAAAAATACTTCCACATCTTAAGAAATCAAAACGATGAAGTAGAAAAATATACAAATAAAGCCAATTTCATGAAGGAAAATTAAAAATAAATGAGGAATTGGTATAATGGAATATTCCATAATCCTAATGATTGAATCATTGCTAAAGAATAAAAAAATGGTATTGTTGCTATTAAAAAAAAATATATTTCAAAGTCATGAAAAATAAATCAAGTGCAAGATTGACGACTCACCGTAAGTAAGAACAAGCACGATATTAAAGGTATAAACATAGACAACCAACTGAGGCCAAGTGAAGAATAAAGGTGGTAATGAGAAATAAGTTGGCAACTCAGGAAAATAACAGCGGTGTATTGTTGAACCCTATGTGAGCACACCATCTAGCATCAAGAGAAAGGGAGTGTCTTGAGAAAAATAGAGGCCCATCATTTTCTTTTCTTTCCCGTGCAAACTAAGATGTGTTTTGATAAAGAGCTAGAACTTGGTGCCTAACAACAGAGATAAGTGCACCAAATATGTAACATCTATGAACCCATAATCTCTAATCTTTTAAAGAACCTCTGCATGCGGGAAACTAAAAAGGATATTGCATCATGGTGAAAGTTGAAAAAGAGCCATTGGATGAGGTGTTGAATCTGTCAGCTTTTAAAGAACATGTGTTGGCTAATCTCTGATTTTTTTAAAGAACTTTGTATGTGCGAAATTAAAAGAATATTACATCATGGTGAAAGTTAAAAAGTAGCCATTGGATATCTGTCAGTTTTTAAAGAACTCTGGCCGTGCCCAAAAAGGAAAGTGGAATACATTTTGGTGCGTTGGGCGAGTAAGGGCTTTATCAGTGTTCTTTAGGAAAGGCTATGATGAAGTGGAAGAGCTTTGGACATATGCTATTCGTTTTTTTCTCATGAGAGTCGACTGCCAAGATAAGTAATTTTTGCTATTTTTTATTATAGAATTTTTTTTGTGTGAGTTGAAAAATATAAATAAAAAATATATTATATAGTTTTTCTAGGAAAAGATTATGAGAAAATAGTAAATAATTAATAATTATTTTTTCTCATAATTCTTGGGAAGGGTTACATATACTAAGAAAAAGGTATTTTATAATTTTATTGGGATGTGACTGAAACAAATTCACTGTTGACTATTTACTTGGATTATTTTCCAATTTATTCAATAAATATATGAGAAAATATTGCATGGGAAGATATAATAAGTTGGAATTTCCCTTTTTAAGGTGAAAATGTGTAATTGTGGTTAAAGATAATATCTTATAGAATTAACTTCTAAAATTTTTATGCATCATTAACATAAGTCATAGGATTTTCTTTGGAAAGAATACCTTTATCTTGTGAGTGAAAGATAATTCCATTGTGTTAATTCCTTTGCAAGAGTTTGCAAAAGTTACATGTTTTGGTGGGTAAAAGAGAAAGTTATTATTGTGTTGTATAAAAGGGAAACTTTGTTATTATCTTAAAAAATGTCTTCTTAGATCTTATGCACCAATAAGGGTTAATTATGGTACTTTCTTGAAATATTGCATGGCTAGTTCTTGACTTAGGTGTATAAAAGGTTAAGTTAACCTTGTTATGGTTTCCTAGTTTTGTGTATAAAAGATAATTATGTATCATAATTTAGTGAAAGGGAAACATGAGAAACTATATAAATAAACTAAGTTATATTAAATTCCTTTTGAGAAATAAGTGTGTATATCTTTACATGAAAAGAATAGTTAATGATATGTAATTCCAAGAAGGGAATTTGTGTTACGTTACATTAAAGAAGAGCTATTATGATAAGCTATGGCATGCGCAAATAATAGCCATTGTGTTATAGGGATATATTCTTTGCATGGATAGAAGAAATATTGAGTTATAATGTTTCTTTAGGAAGAATTTTTGTGAGTTCTTTGTGCTATCATAACTATTATGTTAGTTTCATTTGGAATAAGATCATGCAAATGTATACAATATTTGTATTAGCTTTAGTTGGAAAGAATATACATATTTGTATGTGGGAAAAGATAGTATGTTGTGTTAGACCAAATTGGAAAGGATTGTTAGTATAATCTTTGAAAATAAGACATGTATTTGTATGCTTTATTACATTAATGTTACAGAAAGAAAAATTGCGTTTGCATGCTCTTTTGTGTTAAGCATTCTTTTGGGAGGACTCTTTTGGAAGCTATGTGCTCTGTTGTGTTAAGCATTCCTTTGGGAAGACTCTTTTGGAATTTATATGCATTTGCATGCATGGCAACAACATTTGTTATGTTAGCTTTCTTTCCATGCACCAAAAAGTAATAGCTTAAGGGTTGGCTATTTTGATTAAATTTATGTAAATCGCATGCACGAATATCATAACTGATGTATTAGTTTCTTTTAAAGACAAGATTGGGAGATGTAGCTATTGTCTTGCAGGAATGTGTGTGCTTATGCGAGGGAAACACCATTTAATGTGATGAATTATAACTAGCACATATGCAGTTTGTGTTGTTAAAGAGAGAATGTCAAGGTATTTTACTTTCATGTCATGAATATACATGGGTAGAGGAAGAAGCTTCTCTAGTATAGATTTATGAAATTGTTGATTAATACTTTATGAATCTTGACATCAATGTTTGTTGAAGGCATCATTAGCAGGTTATGATGGTGTCATGTACAAAGGAAATATTATGCTTAACCTGGTGGTAGGTAAATGATTATGGTTCATGCAAATAAGTGTGAGCTCCAGGATAATAGGATGATCCAATGTACCATAGTCCATTGTAGGGCATCCATGCCACCAATATATACATATATGAAGATTAGTGAGTAAATGCTATCATATTTATTGTAATGGCTTTAAGCTAGATATTTGTATATTTCTTTATAAGATTTATAATGATGGTTAAGGGATGGTCTCCCTTATAAGCCATTTATTAACACCCTCACAAGCGTTTAATAATAAAATTAAAGGTTTCCAAGGTATATTGGTGTTCAATGATGTGAATGATTATTGTGTCAAATTGATGATGTTGATTCCTTTCTTGTTCCGATGTTCATAATGTCAAGTATGTGTTGACTACATGAATAATGAAATGAATGCAAAGTTACATCATATAGTTTTATGTTAATGAAATACAATAGAGGTTGTTAATGGTTAAGCAACTTACTATTCTTATACTAAGGTTACACTATGAACCGTTGAACATTCTATGTAATGACGAGTAAGAAATATTTAATAGTGATTTGGATAGTTACCTGTGAGTAACTTGTATAAATTTTTTTAACTCTTGCCATTTTCATGTGAAGTTATTGGTGTATGTTACAAAGTACAAATGTGAGAAGAGTGACACATAGATTCTAGAAAAAAATTAAACGCAATGCATGTCGATATACTCTTCATAAATATGAAATACTTGATGGAAGAAGTCCAAGAATTGAAGGAAAGGTTGAACAGACAAATAGATGAAATCGAGACACTAAGAATATAGATTTTTTCTTTACAAGACCAAATATATGATCTAAATATCAACCTCAAGGAGTCCAATGTTGCAAGTAGGCACTCCCAGACCTCAACCACCAACTAGAAGAGGAAAGTAAGAACAAGCATTGATGTATTCTTGTTGCAATTTCTTTTTTTGTTATGTAGTTATTGTAGGATGTACTTCTACATATATTTAATCAAATTTGAAGTTGAAGTACTATGAAGTCCATCAGATTTACCAGAAATTATTACACAAAGAGATAAAATGTAACAAATTTCTTAGGTATTTACTAGACTAAACACAAACTTAATACAAAGTCATACTCATCTCTATTAAAAAAAATTAAGCCAATATTATATTTTATTATTATTATTTTTTATATAACATTTCATGAGAACATTTCCATCATAATTCCTCTCCATATTAAACTATAAAACACTTAAACCTATTTTATCCTTTCACACTAAATTTATTGTATTAATTAAACTAAATCAAATATTTTCAAATAATTTTTATATTGAAAAAATATGAAAATCATCTTCATATGGAATAGTATTTATGAAAAAAAAAAGTTGAACTTATTATTTTACTATTACTTTTTACTTGCCCACGTGGCTTAGAATAAGCTGTGATGGGGTGTACTCTTAAGTCATTTGGTTATGTGAAGGTCACTGGTTTGAAACTCTGGGAAAAAATCCAACCATGTTAAGGGTTGGTGTGGCCCAGACTTGGTACAATTCCCTGGTGATTTTGACATCTTAAATGCCCTTGGGTAGCAAGACAGATCAAGCCCCATATAATCTCTAGAAAACTCAAACAACTTGACAAACACAAAATATTATTACATTTCACTTTTCATTTCTTTTTTACTTGAGCCCAATATTATATTCTTATTATTATATTTTATCCAACACAACTTTACATATTAAATAAAAAAACACCTCAAAATATGGTATCCTTGCACAAACGCTAAATTTATTATACTAGTTAAAAATAAATAAAATATTTTCAAATAATTTTTATATTTAAAAAATAATTTTAATTAAAAAATGATAAACCATTAAAAAATATATTTTATTATTGGAACGGTTCTCGTGAAAATGATAAGTAAGGCATGCCAACCATTCCATTAGGGTATTGGTCTTTTTGATTTGTTTGATTTTTTTCCATTTTACTAATTATAAATAATTTATTTATTTATTTATGTTTATGGTAATTTGTGAATAGAAAAATTTGATCGATTTTTTTGGGTAAGAAATAGGATAGGATTTTAAACTTGTTCAAATTTTTTTGATCATTTTTTTGGGTAAGAAATAGGATAGGATTTTTAACTTGTTCAAACTTTTTCAGAATAAAATTTAAGTGTAGAGGAAATTAAACATTCTAGTTGCCATTTTATTCAAACATATTTATTCGTTTTAAATAAACATAATTCATTTTAAATAAACATAACGTGTGTGGTTTTTTTGGTTAGAACACTTCTGCCAATTAACATTATTTGTTATATTGTTTTGCGTTAAAGTGTTTAATGTTTTTGTACACTTGTCATAAAAGTTTTTTTTTTCAATGAGCACAGACAATTGATTTTTGGTTTATCAATAAATACACACAAGATGTGTATATACAAATACAAAATTAACTTTTAATATTTTGAATAAACATAATTACTTATTTTTTACATATATATAATCAAACATCAATAATAAAAAAATAAAAATTCAAACTTATATACAACTATAAAACCTTATCTAATAAGACTTAATAAAATTATAAAAATTCACATAATAAATTAAGAAACATAATGTAATCTATATGGATTAAAGTAAATATTTTTGGGATAATATTTTGAAATTATCTCATTTTTAGTTTGTTAAGTATAAATAACAAATTGAAAAGGAGAGATATAAAGTGGTTTTAAACCTTCATAGTATTCATTTCCATTCACTTAGTAAGTTTGAAAGTATTTATACAAATAATATAGAAAGATAAAATATTATATATTATTTATTAATTTTTTTTGTAAGTTTGGTGGGACTAACATCTTCCGCATATCCAAGATATCACATCAAAGAGTGTCTTAACAAAACACTCTATCACTACCTGTCCAAAACACAGTAAACATAATTTAATAAAATTTTGGAAATAATAATTATTATAATAACTAATTGATTATTAATAAATAATTATTTATATTTTCTTATAAGTATGTATTTATATTTATTAATCAATACTTATTTAAGTTTTCCTCATAATTATAGTAAAATCAAAATTAAATTAATATTATTAATTACAATTATTTATTTTTCAAAATATTTATTATTATTAAGAACTCAAAAAAATTACATTTACCATTAAGATTTTTATTGTAGTTGATATTTTTTTAATTTAGTTTCATCATTTTCAACCTAATGCCATAAATGAATCCCATTGTTAAAGCAATCGTAATAAAATATTTAAAATTAGAATATTTAATAATTAAATATAATTAAATAAAATTGTGTTTTTTTTACTATATTTTAATTAAAAATAATTTTGTATTTTTTAATTTTATTATTAATTTTGTTAATTGATTAGGGTGTAAGGTGTTTCTTTTTTAGAACAACTCTCCTAGTTGTTATTGTGTATTGGTTTGTACTATTAGATATAATGTTAGATTATTAAAGATTTTTAGACAGTAAGATTAATAATTAAGAGAAAACTAATAATTAGTATGTATAATGGACACGTTCAAAAAATAATTAAACCTCTACTTCTTGTTAGCTTCTTGTTAAATAATTTCTTGATGACTTGAAAAAGGCTTCTCTTGCCGGCACTGGTTTATTGGTTCATCAATCCTTCCAAACTAGAGTTCAATAAGTTTTCCATTCAGAATCAGAATTTGGTTACTTAGGTTAATCTCCAATCTTACTCTTGTTGACATATTGTTGATCAACCTACTTCCATTTTGTTGATCACCGTTTTCTACCTGTTCGTGAAGGGAAGAATAATATAGGAAGGTGACTCCTGATACCATGCACAATGTGTTGGTAATCGATTAAATTAGACCTAGGGTTGTGGATTTTCCATTAGGTATTTCGATATGGGCCTAAGAATCTTTTGAGCTTAATTTTATTTTTCTCTTTCTTTTTTGGCATAGAATGATCCATTTAAATTATCAAATAGATCATTCTACACCAAAAAAATTATCAAACCAGAAGAAACAATAATTGCTCAAACCCCATGGAGCCATTCATAGTTTTTCCTCTAAACAATCCTTCACTGATCTCGAAATCGTGAGAGAGAATATGAGGCTCACACTCACAGTAAAACCTGGTCGATCTTCTGGTATGTGGCGGTTCAACAATAAAACCTGAATGGTCTTACCATATCTGTCTCCTAGCTCGTGCGACACCCTGTGAGCTTGGATGCTCTCTCGGGTGGATTGAAAGTCTCATGCTAGATACCTTGACAAACATCTAATCTCTTGGTGCAGAAGATGGGATAGAATATATTTGGGTTGGGCGAAGTGAAAAAGCTGAACATGTTAAACAGGCTTTGGGGACTGCTTATGAGTTTACTACACAATCATGAGGAACAGGGAAGGTCAGAGACCATTTCACATTAGAAATCAACACAATATTTCAAGTGTTGTCAGTTTTTTCTTATAAGCAGACCATGCAAGAGCATAAAAGTCCAATTGCGTGATCGATGGTGGAATATTGGAAGTTGCTTCTGTTGCTGTTGTGCCCATTGATTCTCTTGGTGACATTGCTTCCTGTTTAAATTTTTTTCAGGGCTTAGAGGTCTTGGGTCAATTATTAGGGTACTGTTTTTCTCTTTATTCACTCCCTTGGTTATGATATTTCTTCATTGATGAAGCGATTTTCTTCTGAGCCTATTCCCATGTGATCGTGTCATTGTATTTCTGTGTACCCCGATATTAGGCATTACACCTGGGATTTCACAGGTTGTTTCTCTAGTTTTTTCAGCTGGCGGGGACTGGATTGTGGTATCAGTTTTTTTTCTTAATTTTCTCTCTGGAAGGGAGTTAAGACTGACAGTGGCGGTAGACTATGATGTTACTCTATTCTCTCATTTTATCCTTTCCTTAATTACTCATCGATATGTTGCTTTATTTATGAGGTAGAGTCCTATGCGTTTTTAGTTGTTCGGGTGTGGTACATCGGGGGATGGTGGATTTCACATTTTGGTGAGACTTAATTGCTACCAAATTTTCCGCATATTTGGTTGCTTTCTCTCCCGGTGTGGTCTTGATCATTACTCCAAAAAGAACGATCCACATATCGGCCACCCTTTATATCATTTCGGGCATTTATGAACTTGGGTATTCACAATGGCATATTTGGATAACTTAATTGCGGAATTAGAGTCAGAAGACTACGACGAGGCCTTTATGCATGCGGTCGAGCTGTCGGAGGGTGGTGAACCTTAAAGTACACGTGGTACCCTTTTTGCTTGACGTCCTCATACTCTAGACTCTATCTCACAGCCTTTTTTTCAACCAATTTCTCCCTAAGCCTTTCAAGCTGGTCGATGGTTGCAGATTATTAAAATTTGGTAGCGATGTTATGTGGGAGAGGGCAGAGAGCTTGTTGAATCGAGCATTAGTGGGAAGGTGGTAATTTGAGAGATTCAGTAAGGTGAATTTGCTAAATTGGCTGATGGAAGCCTGAAAGAAGCTCCTTGGTTATTCGCCGAGGGTAAGAAAATTACAGAACTGGTGGTTCTGTTTTTAATTCATCAAATATGAGGATGTGGGCGAGGTATTGAGAAGGCCATGGGTACTCGGTCGGTGTTTCTTGGCACTCCATCACTGGAATGTGGGTTTTCATCCATCAAAGAACGCCCCCAAAAACCACATCCTATGGGTCAAACTGCCTGGATTACCTCTGCAATTCTGGTCAATCTAGGTATTAACTGAAATTGGGAACAACATAGGCACATGCCTCTTTGTGGATCCAAAGTGCATTGGAGTGTTAGAAAAGCGTGTGGCATGGCTTATGGTCGAGGTTCCTTTCTTCGGGGGTTTACCTGACACATAGATCTGGAATGGGAAGAGGTGGTATACCGACAACAATTGGATTATTGGAAAACCCCTTTTCGGTGTCATTTTTTACATGAGACGGGACATCTGATGCACCTTTGTCATATATGGAGACAACATTAATCCACGAAGAACATGATATATGCTCGGGGACAAAACATAGATGATGTTGGACGTGATGTTCCATGTTATCAATCGAATTCCTCGCATACGCCGCCTCTGTTTCCGGGTAAGTCAGATCCTATCCTTCCTCTTCCCTCTAGTGATCATGATAATTTTGTGGTTGGGGTAGATGAGTCTGTTTATGGTGGGGGACTATGTCATTCTAGTGTACCTGATTCTTCGTCGGGAGGGGGGAATATCCAGGGTCACCCAAATTACAGTCTTGAGATGCCGCTGGTGGTTGGGAGGATTCCTCTTCCCCTTCCTGGCCTACCACCGGCTGCGAACAATCATCTTAAGTCTACTGTCAGACCTCATTTCAAATCCTTGACCTCTGACTCCCTGATGACTGCTCCTCCCCTAACATCTTCCGTGGGTGATGATCCTCCTTTATCCCCTCAAAACTCTATAGGGAGTGACCTTGAACTCCTGCTTCCTGATACGGATGCTCAACTCACCCCTTTGAAGGTTGAAACTAGTATGTCGTCATCCCCACCCATTAATATTATCCCGTCGTCGATCTCAAATGTCACCATTAGGAAAGGGAAGGGCAGACCCTGGGTGAAGAAGAAGTCCATTGCTGTGTCAGGCTAGGAGATAGATTTACTGTCCATAAATTTCAAAGACGTCTCAGTGTCCCAAGCTATTGATAGGGTCCTTAGAGAATTGGTACCCTTTTCTGCTGTTCTGTGATGTTGATCTTCTCATTGAAATTAAGGGGGTTGGGGGACGAGACAAGTTTCTATCTCTTCGGGAGTTCTTTAAGTGTTTACATCCTAGCATGATCTTCATACAAGAGACTATGCATTCGGCTGACTGCTCACTCTCTTTCTTTCGTGCCATGTTCCCAGCATGGCATATGGTGGTGAAAGACGCAGAGGGCAGATCTGGTGGCCTGGATGCGATCTGGGATCCTAGATGGCTGCTCTGAAGGCATTTAGTTTTTTTGGCAGGACCATTTTGACTGGTTATTTTAGAGGTTTTTGACAAAGAGTTCATCTGATCAATTTATATGCCCTGTATCATGATAGACTTAATTTCTGGAAAAGGATGGAGGGATGTGGCATTCTTCTACTGGACTGTTCCATAATTGTTGGTGATTTCAATTGTACCCTTCAGGCGGGTGAGTCGTGGGGGGGGCTGAGGCAGAATTGATCCCCTGTCTGGTTACCTCAAAGATTTAATCAATGAAGCAAATCTTTGTGACATCAATTTGGAAAAAAATTGCCCAACCTGGTACAATGTAAGAAAGGGATATGATTTTATAGGGAAAAAGATCGACAAATTTCTGGTTTAGGATAGCCTTTTGTCATAGATGGGAAGTCACAAATCGAGGGCTGAAGACATCATCATTTCTGATCACAGACCGATAAATTGTGAGTGGAATTTTGAAAAAATACCGGGAGGTTACCCTTTCAACTTCAATAGGGTGTGGCTTGATGATTTAAATTTTAATAACCTGGTTAGAGAATATATGAAAAATCACAAGAGAAGTGCTGACATGTCAGCTATGGAATACCTGTCACATACTCTCCGGGGTTTAAAAAAGGTTGTGCGTGCATGGGAGAAACAACAAAAGGGTTACTTGCTTGAGAAATTAAAGAAATATGCAACTGACACGGCACAGATCCTAAAATAAATGGAGGTGGGCAACCAATATTCAGACAACTAGTTTAGACTCAGACACATTGAAGCGGAGAAAAGGAAGATCCCGCTCATTGAAGAACATACATGGAGATTGAAAGGTCGCGTCACATGGCTAAAGGTGGGTGATAAAAACACGAAATACTTCCATGCATATGCCATCAGGAGGAAGAATGCAAATGCGATATGGCAGGTGAATGCTAATGGGATTTCTTACTTCACCACAAAGAACATTCAAACATAAGCGGTTAAGTTTTCACGGACTTGTATAAGGCCCATGAGGAACCTAAGATTGTGGATCAATTATGGTCTCTGGAGGATTATCCAAAGATGTTTGAGGATGAAAATATTCATAGAATTAAGAGAAGAGTCAGTACAGAGGAGGTGACAGGAGTGCTTAAGTCTTTTACTAGTGATAAGAGCCTGAGTCCTGACGGTTGGACCTCAGATTTTTTCCTCTATTTTTCTGAGGAATTCATTCAGGACATAACTGATATGGTGGAAGAAGTGAGATTGATGAACATGATTCATGGATCATTAAAATCCACCTTCTTGGCACTAATTTCTAAGAAAAAAGCACATTGACTTTTGATGAATACATGCCTATTTCACTATGTAATACCTTATATAAGATTATATCAAAGATAATTGTTGAGAGAATGAAGGAGGTTTTATCGAGGTTCATCACAATAGAATAGTCAGGTTTCCTATAGATCAAAAGCATACATGATGCGGTGGCTGCAACACAAGAAATTATACAACTATACAGTCACGGAATTTGAAAGCTACAGCAATGAAGGTGGACCTTATAAAAGCTTATGATAGGGTGGATTGGGGATTTTTGAGACTTATCCTATATAAGATTGGAATGGATAGAGAAGCTATAGATTGGATTATGGGGCGTGTCTGCAACACATCAATGGAAATATTAATTAATGGATCAACATCCAGCTTTTTCAAATGAGGGAGAGGTCTACGTTAGGGATGTGCCCTCTCGCAAATCTTAGTTATTCTAGTGATGGATGCCTTCAGCTTAAAAATCAAAAGGGCTGCAGACCTGCGGGAGATCAGGGGCATTAAGGTTACTTCTCACAGGAAGATTATCCAAAAAATTTTCGTTGACGATCTTCTGATCTTCGAGAAGTTAATGAAACAATGTTGGGTAGCACTATATGACATATTTAAAAAATTCCGTAATGCATTCAGGATGGTGGCAAACAAAGATAAGTCATGCATATATTATGCTGAGGGAGATCGGGTGATATATGATTATATCAGAACATTGTTCAATTTCAGAACGTCACCCCTCATTGGAGGCTTTACATATCTCAGTTTTCACATGAAACCCTTACGATATTATGTGGGTGATTGGCTATGGATGTAGAATAAATATCAAAGTAGGATCAAATTATGGTACTTAAACTGGCTGTCGAAGGGGGGGGGGGGAGATTAGTGTTGGCACAAGCGGTACTACAACAATTTACTGTGTATTGGGCTCACCTTTTCATCATACCGAAGAAAATAATTGAAAGAATTAGGAGCGTCATGGAAAAATTCATCTGGAATGGGGGCAAAGAGAAAGGGAAATACCATCTGGCTCAATGGGATTTGATATCAAAACCAAAGGACAAAGGGGGATGGGGACTTGGATATATTTGGCAAGGCGCTTCTAATGAAATCATTATGGAGATGCTTACAAACACCAGGCATATGGAATGATATTATAAAACATAAGTACCTAAGACATCTGGGTGTGGGAGATCTATATGTAAAGGGCTGGGAGAAAGTATCAACGGGGTCTATTATTTGGAAAGGTTTCATGAAGATCTGGGTACAATTCTCAGAAAATCTACACTTGATTTTTGGTGATGGGAGAAAAATACTGATTGGACACCCGGGTCTTTGAGGATTTATGCAATCCCATACACTTAGCACGGCAGTGGTGACCAACCTAAATGGAAAAGAGATATTCTACATGGTACAAGATATATAGGACTGGGTGGATGATGCCCTAAGATGGAAATATGCAGTGGTACTGGATCTTCATGGAAATATGGAATCAGAGTGGTTAAGATATACATAATCTTTGAGGAGCCTTGGACTGAGGAGACACAGATCGGGAGACCAGGTTACATGGGGAGGAACTATAAAAAATGGCCAAATTAGAACTAGTGATACCTACAGAGAGCTTATTAATGCCAAACTTGGAAATGATTAGAACAGTTGGTTCCTGGAAATTTGGAGGGTAAATGCACAGACAAAAATGAAAATTTTTTCTGGCTTGTTTGGCAGGATAAGAACCTTACTTGGACAAATATTTAGAGAAAAGGGAAAATAGGCCCCAGGATTTGCAGACTTTACATGAGGGAGATAGAAGACAACCTCCACCTATTTTATTTCTGTCCTTTTTCTTGGGAGATTCACCTTACCCTGAGAAAACACTTGAATTTTTAGATGCCGTATTATGAGAATCCTGAGGACTGTATCAGCTGGTGGTTTCACAAATATAAATATCTTAGGAACATTCCTATCATATTTCATTGGTGTTTATGGTGTTGTAGAAATAGATGGATATTTGATGAACATAAGTCTCCCTCTGACTGATCGAAAAGACTAAGGCCTTTTGAAATCCATTATCCTGCTGGCTTTTTCGATGGGGTGTCACAGAACATGAGATGTGGTTGCGATGAGGGAACAAACATGAGGGTTGAGATGTTGGCGCTGTGGAGTTTGCTGTGGTTCACAAAATCAATTATATTTGGATAAGTTGTGGGTATTTGGGGATTCCTAGGTCCTCATGGATCACATGAACAAAGGGACTTCATTGAAACTTGGACACCTAGCTGCTTGGCTTGATAGAATTAAAGAATTGAGTAGATCTTTCTCCTCCATTAATTTTAAACACATATATAGGGAGAATAACACTCAGTCAAATCGACTATCTAAGAAGGGTCTAACTAGGAATTTCAGAGAGATGCATTATGAATTAACATATGCATCAGGAAATGGGGTGAGCGGTGTTGTCAAATTCTTCTAAATGATCTGATGATAGGGATACTTCTATTTTTGTGCTTCACTAACGTGGACAACATATATCATAGGGACAACGGTGCCCACTGTGTTTTTTCTTTCCGGCTACAGAGCATAGGGCGAAGACTAATACAGTTGCATGACATCACGACATAGTGGGGACTTCTATATGGACAGAGGAGAAAAAGTGCTAAATGAAACATGTTTTTGTTACAAGTTTGAAATGTATTTACTGTAAACATCTCTGTTGATGTTCAATATGCTGGATATTGAATCACATCTTTTATCTATAAGCGAACTCATATCTGAATATATTTAAAAATAATTTTCCTATACTATTTTTGTGCTGGTACTTAATATAAACCAGAAATTATTTCCACTTGAAATTTTTTTTTTTTATCAAACTTATTGTGAATGAATGATTAACAATTAGATCTTTGAATTCAAATGTCATTTTTTCCTTTTCCTGTGATCAATTTAGTTGTAAATGCTACAATAAGTTCAGATGCAAGTTGAAGAATGGGATCTTCAATTTAACTATTATTTTTTAGATTCCCTATCTTCCTTTTTCTCTATGTACAAGGATCAATTTAGCTGTAAATGTTATTGTAAATGCAAGTTGAAGAATTGAATCCTCAATTTAACTGTAATTTTTTGGATTCTGTATCATCTATTTTCTCTCTATACAACGGTCAATTTAAGTTGTAAATGCTCCAGTAAATTTAGATATAAATGCTACTGTAAATGCATGTTTGAAAATCTTTTATTGCTAATTTTTTTAATCTTAATTTCATTGTATGTTTTTTTAATTATATTCATTTTGAACCTTTCATGTATAATGTAAGTTTTCATATTTGTTAATGAAATATTACTTTTGGATATGGACTATGTGAGTCCAAATTTACATGCGAACATTACTGATAGATATCCAAAAATAATATTGTTCATGTAATTTAATACCACAAAATGAAATAAATCGATATTGAAGATGTGCTTTTAATATTTTGAAATAGAAAAAAAAGTAAAGTCAAAATTGTTAGAGTAACCATAGACATCAAATTTTTCTTTTTATCTTTCTTTCTTTGGTGTAGAATGATTGCTTTAAATTATCAAACTTATTAGGAATGAATGATTAACAATTAGATCTTTGAATTCGACTATCATTTCTTCCTTTTTTCTGTGTGTACACGAATCAATTTAGAATTTAGTTGTAAATGCTACAGTAAATTTAGCTTTTTTTTAAAGAAGAATTACAGTAAATTTAGTTGTAAATGCTATTATTGTAAATGCAAGTTGAAAAATTGGATCTTCAATTTAACTTACATTTTTTAGATTATTTATCTTTCTTTTTTCTGTGTACAGGGATTAATTTAGTTGTAAATGCTACTGTAAATTCAGTTGTAAATGCTCCTGTAAATGGAAGTTGAAGAATTGGATCTTCAATTTAACTGTCATTTTTTGGATTCAGTATCTTCTATTTTCTCTCTGTACAGGGATTTTTTAAATTGTAAATGCTCCATTCTGTATCTTTTACTTTTCTTCTTTTCATATGTTGAATGATAAATCTATGTTACGGTTTTTACAATTTTTTTTTGCTATTTTTTAAATCAGAATTTCATTGTAGGTTATTTTAATTATATTTATTTTGAACATTTCATATATAAAATGTAAGTTTGTCTTAATCAAATATTACTTTTAGATATGAACGCTGTTGGCCCAAATTTCCATGCGAACAGCACTGATTCCACTCAGATATGCAGAAATAATGATGTTGTTCATGTAATTTAATACAACCAAGTAAAATAACATGTAAATTTAATATTTTGAAATAGAAAAAAAGAGTAAAGTCGAAATTGTTAAAGAGTAACCATAGACATCAACATTATTGATTAGAGATAAAATAACACCATATATATCAATATTTTTTCTTCCTACTATTATTTAATGAAAAATATGGGTGATAATATTTTGAAATGTCTCACTTCATATTTTTAAGCTATCATTTATAGTTGTCACACCCATAAGAATAGGAATTTTAGTATAGGATAAATCATTGGTTTCTTTGTTTTTTTCCTTATACAAGTTAAATGACAAGATATAGTCTCAAATCTTTGACCTTTTAAAGAAAAAATAAACTTATATCCATATTATCACAATTATAATTATTAATTTATTTTTATGTATCTCAACAATATTAGTTACGTTGTAAGGCGTTCTTCTTTGAGAACAACTCTCTTAATTGCCATTATGTACCAGTATGCATCATGAGATGAAATGTTAAACAATTGAAGATTTTATAAACTTATATCCATATTATCACAATTATAATTATTAATTTATTTTTATGTATCCCAACAATATTAGTTACGCTATAAGGCATTCTTCTTTGAGAACAACTCCCTTAACTGCCATTATGTACCAGTCTGCACCATGAGATGAAATGTTAAACGATTGAAGATTTTTAGGTCGTCGGATTAATAGTTCACAGAAAACTAATAATTAGGGTGCATAATGGGCACGTTCAAAAAGTAATCAAACGTCTGCTTCTTGTTGAACGTTTTCTTGATGGCTTAATGATGCGGCTTATTCACCTCTCGATTCTCCAAAAGAGGGTTTCTCTTGCAGAGATAGATCTATTTGTTCATCAGTACTTCCAGACTCTAGTTCTTGTAGTAAGTTTTCCATTTAGGGTTTAGTCACTGTATTACTTTTTCGATTTTAATTTCGACAAGAAACTGACAAGAGTGGCGTGGCACCGATGTGGTGAAGCCTGATATTAGGAAATTTCCTTAATTTTCAGGAAGAGAAATGCCCTAAGAGTTCTCATCGATATAGAATGGAACACGTCTATTGTTCCCAAGATTATACAGGATATGTCGCTAGCCACGCTCCAAGAAGCCACTTGTCAGTTCAACGCCCTCAATATTGGGAGCTCCGACGACTTCTTTGCCAACTTTTTTGAAGAAAACAAACACGTCGTTGTCAAGAGAATGGATGAGAGCAAGGATGAGAAGATGATGCAGATGGAGAGATTATGTTGGTTGCAAATTACATCATTTAAGTTGTTTCATATTTATTTACTCATTAACAATTAACTCTCATTGGATTTGCACATCAGGATAATTTGTACTTATTTTTCTTTTAAGTTGTTGGTCATATTTCTAAATGCTTTTAGCATCAAAAAGCTTCGATTGATAGGTAAATCTACTTGGTTGTCCATTTATACACTACATTTTTGTAGTGTCATTGATTCTCGTTAATGGTATTGCTAGTTTTTTATTGATTGACACTTCCTTATATTTTTAGTAGTTATTGAAATATAATCATGTTTGGTGCATTGATTGGTTGGTATAGAAATTTGCTAGACATATTTAATATTTCAGTATCACTTCTCCTTGGTTGTGACAAGTAAGAAAGGGAGGATATGCTGTTTAATATAATGTGTCGTTAAAATGTTGGTTTGAATGGTCTATAATTGTAAGTTCCATTTTTAGATGATTTTAAATGACAAGAAAGAATACGGAAAAATTAGTGATTGTTATTATAAGAAAAGTAGAATAAAATACATAGAGATTCTAAACTATTTTGCATTGATTACATTTTTTCTATTCATATTTTTTATCATTTAACATTGAACTATTTTATTTATATTCAACTTTTCTTTCATATAATTGTTGAATTATACTTCTAAATAATGTTTTCTAAGTAGTATTTTATATAAATTTAAAGCAATGACATTGAGTTATCATCAAGTATAAATAATTGGATTAGTTGAGCAGTACAAAGGTGTGGGTTCATTACATTGGCGACAATTTTCTCCATTATTTGATCTAGGCAGAGGTAGAGGCATATTTTTGGCTGTACATGTCCAGTCTACAGGCTCTTTTAGGCCCTCTGTATGAATGGATTTTTATTTATGTTGATTATGTTAATTGTGTTGTTGTTATTACAAATTTTAGAAACTCTATTTTTTACTTAATAAATTGAATTTGCATCCTTTGAGAGAGGTTGACAAATGGGGCCATTTAAAGGGTATCCAAATATCTTGAAGAAAGCATACAACAACATGCGATAGTATATGTTTTTTGAACTTAAACACCTACAAAGAATTCAAGAGCAAAATGAAACAGTTCTAGTGGAATCTATATCCTTTTTACATTGTTTGGTAAAAGTAGTTATTTTCTAGACGTCTCTTAGAGCAGGATTATGTTCATGATTCTCAAAATTTTCGAGTATTTTAGGGTCTCACATTTAACATTCAAAATAACAGTAATCTGAAAAAGGCCGTAGCCACAAGAAAGCACACAAAAAAAATTGCTTCACCAGGAAACTCTCTAGCGAGACACCATCCATTTCACAAACAGATTTCATTTGAAGACTTGATTTCTTACAATAAGTTTTTCATTCAGGGTTTGGTCATTGTATTAATTTTTTGATTTTAATTTTGACAATAAAATGACAAGAGTGACACCGCTACGGTGAATCCTGATATTGGGAAATTTCCTTTGTTTTTCAGGAAGAAAAATGCCCTTAGAGTTCTCATCAGTATAGAGAGGAGCATGTCCATTGTTCCCACGATTATACAAGATTTGTTGCTGGCCATGCTCCAGGAAGCCACCGGTAAGTTCAACTCCCTCAATATTGGGAGCTCCTACGACTTCTTTGCCAGCGTTTTTGAAGAAAATAAACACATCGTTGTTAAGAGAATGGACGAGAGCAAGGCCAAGAAGATGATGCAGATGGAGAGCTTATGTTGGTTGCAACTTACGTCATTTAAGTTGTTTCATAATTATTTACTCATTAACAATTTACTCTCATTGGATGGACATAATGGGAAAAACATTGACCAAATTAAGATATTACTACAACAAATTTAAATGAGAATGATATAAAATTATCCAAATGAAAGTAAGGGATATCAAATTATCATTTCTTATTAATATAGTTACGTATATGTTAAGCATAAAAAAGAAATTGTAGATGTTCTTTACATAGAAATTTGATCTTTTACTTTGCTTTGGATGATCATTACACTAGAGATATTATTATTGTTGGCTGAGTATATAGAAATTTTTTACTATTATTTGCACATCAAGATAATTCATATTTTTTGAAAAAAAGTTGTTGGTCATCTTTCTAAATGCTTTTATTGTGCTAGAAAACGTCGGTTGACAAGTAAATATACTTGGTTGTCCATTTATACACCACTTCATTTTTTTAGTGTTACTAATTCTCGTTATTAGTATTGATAGTTTTTTATGGATTGACACTTAGATTTTTAGTAGTTATTGCAGTATAATCCTGTTTGGTTAAGGGCACTGATTGGTTGCTATAGAAATTTGCTCATATACTTAATATTCTAGTATCACTTCTCCTTGGTTGTGACAAGGAAGAGAGGGAGGATATGATGTTTAATACGACGTGTCATGAATGGTCTATAATTGTAAGCTCCATTTTTAGATTATTTTAAATGAAACGAAGGAATATGGAAAAATTAGTGATTCTTATTGTAAGAAAAGTTGTTATTATAAGAAAAGTAGAATAAAATACATGGATATTCTAAACTATTTTGTATTGATTAAATTTTTTTATTCATATTTTTCATCATTTAACATTGAACTATTTTATTTCTATTCAAATTTTCTTTCATATAATTGTTGAATTATAATTCTAAATAATATTTTGTTTAAATTTAAACCAATGACATTGAATTATCATCAAGTCTAAATCATTGGATTAGTTGAGTAGTACAAAGGTGTGGGTTCATTACACCGGTGACAACTTTTTCAATTATTTAATCTAGGTAGAGGTAGAGGCATATTTATGGCTATATATGTTCAGTCTATAGGATCTTTTAGGTCCTCAGTATGAATGCATTTTTATTTATGTTGAGAATGCTAATTGTGTTTCTATTATTGTAGATTTTAGAAGCTCTATTTTTTACGTAAGAAACTGAATTTGCATCCTTTGAGAGAGGTTGGAAAATGGGGCCATTTAAAGGGTATCCAAATATCTGGAAGAAAGCATACAACAACATGTGATAGTATATATTTTTTGAAATCAACCACCTAAAAATAATCCAACAACAAAACAAAACATTTCTAGTGGAACCTCTAGCATTTTTACATTGTTTGGTAAAAGTAGTTATTTTATAGGCCTCTCTTAGAGTATACTTATGTTCATTACTCTTCTCAAAATTTGTGGGTATGTTAGGGTATCATATTAACATTCAAAATAACAGTAATTCAAAAAAGGTATTAGCCACAAGGAAACACAAAAACAATTGCTTCACCAGGGAACTCTCTAGCGAGACATCGTCCATTTCGCAAACAAATTTCATTTGAATTGGAGATTGCATCACTTGGAATCCCTTCAAGGTAAGTGACCCCAACTTGCACGCTAATTGCTTTATGTAGTTTATTCATTTACAAACTTTACACATTTTTTTCCTTCTAGTACTATATACAAATTTGATGCTACAATAGCAGGATGTTGTAGAAGATCCTAATAGCTATTCCTTTTTACAAATTTTTGGATTGGTTGCAAATGTTTCAAGTTGTGTTGTAACTACACCTTCCTATTCTTTCAAATTGTGTAGGATTTTCATAAAGCAACATGTAAATTAAAACCTCTTCAATTGCAACTGATTGTGTACTGCATGCGAAAAATAGAGAGACATGGTGTGACAACGTAATCCATGTTTAATCATCACATGGATACCTATGATAATTTTTCCACAATGGTAAATTTATCCTAAAATTAATTAACAACAAATCAAACAATTAGTAGAGTCTGAAACCATTCATTGATTTTTCGTGAGTAACATTCAAAAGTTTTAGCTCTTTATTTTATTGTAATTTAAGTTAGGATACTTTTGATGATCCCTCACTCAAACTTATAGCTTTTTATTGCATTTCAATTGAAGTTGGTTGTATTATTCATATTGGTAATCTAGATTTGACGTCCTTAAAAATCACAAGGAACTTTCATATGCCTTTTCACAAGTCAATCGATGTTTCTTGTTTGACAAATTTTTGTTCCTAGTAGATATACCCACCCTTGTGTGGGAATTACCAAGCATTAGAACCTACATATAATAAAATTGCAAGGCACCTTCATGGGGTTGATTCCCTTGTCTTAGCTAAGATGGATCTCCATGCAACATGGTGCAAGCCCATAAATTTTCCAAAGAATGTGGATTGAACATTGTGAAACAAAAATTGAAAATTATTTTCTTTAAGTAGAGAAGGTATAAAAATGCACATGTAGAGTTTTGTTTTTGTTTGTTTTTTTTTTTCTCATGTATCTGATTTTTTTTTGAGTAAATTAACGGTAATTATGAAATTCATGTATGACACCAATCCTTCTCATTCATTGTACCTTGACATACAATAATGCATAAATAAACACATTCAAAATCTAATTTTGCAGGTAGAATGTAAAAGTGATATAGTACCCAAACCCTGAATGGAAAAATTACCTCAAGAACTCAAGTCTAGAAAGAATGATGAAAAAATAGACCAATCCCTGTAAGAGAAACCGTCTTGCAGAGAAATGAGAGGGGAATAAGCACAAAGAAGTCGTTTGATTACTTTCTAAACGTGACCATTACACACCCTAACTATTAGTTTTATCTTAACTATTAACTACTAATCTAAATGCCTATAAAATACTGCAATATTTTGATCAAGTGAGGTAGTTCAATATTGAGAAATGGTTAGAAACGACTATGAGAGGAGACATAAATATGCACCAAACCTATGTGGAAGGAAACAATATTAGCATCAACTGTACAATTTGAAACTTTTTTCCACTTTTTGGAAATAGAGTCTGCTTTCTTAGGAATAAAAATCCTTTTGAGTTTATTTATAGGCCCCTGTTTGCTCAAATACATAGTCAAGTCTCACAAAATATCATGTTGAATAAAGAAAATTTCATGGCTGCTAACATAAGAGTTCACCATGATAGAATAGTGAATTAAAGTTTCTATGTTAGCTAAAATAATTATTTAATCAATGCTCAACAAAATATCCACTTCTCTCCTATGAAACAATGTAAAGCTGTTGTGTTGGTGACTAGCTTTATTGATATATCTATTTCATAGCTCTACTTTAAAGTTCATCCAATGGTAAATTTTGAATTTGTCATTTTGGAAAAAATCTTTGAACAAAACTTCTGTGTCACAAACCAAGCCAAATTCACAAAGAAGTTAAGAAAACGCAAGCAAAGAAAAATCCAATCACCTTAAGAGCAAGTGGTAAAAGACTGTAAGGTTTTGATAAAGTGAGACAGTTCAATATTGAAAAATAACATCTTTTTTATCAAATATTTGCTATTGGAACTCAAAAGAGAATCTTTGAATATTGAGAGGCAATCTATATTGGAAATGTTATAGAATATATAAATTTTTCACAATGTAAGTCATTTCTCTTTATATTCTATCTTTGAATGACATTCTGTTTACTAATTTGTATATTCAATGATCTTTTATATGTCACGATTCTTCTCAAATTTATGCCTTACAACGTTTCCTTGCAACATCTAGTGAAATTTCCAGTTTTAATATGTATATACTTCTCAATTGTATTATTTTTTTTGGATTTTTCATTCTTTCTTCATAGAGAAAATAAAGAGTGTGGATTTTTCACTCTTTTTTTATGACCAAGTTAAATAGAAAAACTACCTTTCCTTTCAGTGAGTAAGGTAGGTAGAAACCTTAGTAGTAATATGATTCAAATAACATCTTGAATTAAGAATAATACCTTAATGAAATGAAATAAGACAACCTAATAATATCATAAATTACATAGATTTTAATAAATATGAAAAAAAAGAACAAACAACACTTCATATTTTAAAAAATATACATAAAATATGATGTCCGTGCTCTTAGTTTAAGTAAAATATTTCCACAACTTCATTGTTACATATATTTTTAGTGTAACTAAAATATCAATTTAAAATAAAATAGTATACATTTAACTAATTAAATATTTTTTAGATATTTTTTGAAAAAAATATTGATTTATTTAATTAAAAATTAGCAATTTTTACAGACCAAAAATATACCAATTTTAATAATAAATGATAAGTTTTATTGAATATTCACTTACATTTCATATATTCATTTTCAAATCAAAATAATCCCCTGAAATATTATACATAAAAATAATATTTAAATCCTTTAAACATACTATTTTAATTTGACTAAAACTTTTCTGAATTACATTATTACATATATTTATAATAATGCAATAAAAGTGAAATTCTCTCTATGCCATGGTGGTGATTGAAATGTTGAATGATCAACTAATTTTTTTTTTGTCCACCTCATGTAATGCTACTGGTACCTAGATATATCATTCAATTATTACATATATTTCCAATAATTCAATAAAAGTGAAATTCTCTTTATGCCATAGTGGTGATTGAAATGTTGAATGATTATCTATGTTTGTTGAAAATGGCTCCAAGAAAGGATTCCAATTTAATTTTCCCTTGATTAAATTAGAATAAAATTGTGATTCCACATCACATGACAACTTGTGAGTTAACTAAGTTAGGATGACTTAGTTGGTTTAGTTAATTCGACTTGAGGGTCAAACTAGAGGCATGTAGAGTGTCTCCTATAAATTAGGAACCTTGGTTGAGATTATTTTGAGTTGTAATTAATTAACTCAGTTTATCTAAGTTAAATTTAGTTAAACTAACTCTAATTGATGGAGGAACTAGTAGGAGGTTAAACACTCGAGTGTCACTTCATGTTTTCAACGAGTTAATTGATAATTCAATGGTAAATAACTCATTCATGTTAGTTCTAAGAAAGACCCAGTTGAGATTGGAGTTCAAGGGTAGTGTACTATCAATTGTAAAATTATCCAAATTGTATAGGTGGTTCATGCAGTTAGAGGAATTTCCCTTATGGATTTTGCAGTATGGATTGTGAATTTCCTTAATTAATAGGGCCTAATTACCCAAGGAAACAACACAAGGAAATAGGGATCATGGAGGGATAAAATTGTTTAAGTATTGAACCAGACTTGTTTAAGAATCATTGAGAATGATAGAGATAGTGTAGAGGTTTCTCATCTTAGAGAAAAGCATTGTAATCTTCTCATATTTTCTTACTTATGAAATATACAGATAGCGGGGTTTTTAGCTAAGGATTTACCCAATAAATACTTGTGTGTTGTGTGATTGAAATTCTTTCTCTTTCATGTTTTGTGATTTCAAGTTCTAAATTGGTTTCCGAATTTGGTGGAGTATATTCAAGTATAATGTTTTAGAATATTAAAATTATCAATTGAATCTACGTGGATTTTCTACATGGCATCAATGTAGGAATCACTCTAGAAGAGAAGAATACGAGTTTTTTCAATGCAGGTGAATCGGATTTGCATATCTACTCTTCAGGGTTAGCAACACGATCAAGATGTATTTCTTTGTATTGAGACTCGAATATTTCCCTTGAGGGTAGTTCAAATTACATAGCTTGGAGAGACATGATGGAAGAAATGTTGGAAGACAAAGAGCTAAAGGAGTTCATAGACAATGGTATTCCTATGCCTGCAACAACAGATGCTCAAGATATGGCGGCATGGAAGAAGAAAATAGCAAAGGAAAGAAGGATTATGTTGGAAGGTATTCGAGATCATATTTTCTCGAACCTACATGAAAAGGAAACTCCATATGCCATGTGGAAGGCCTTGAAATTTTTTTTTTAGACCAACAATGACCATAGGAAGTTGGCACTAAAGGACAAGCTCAGAAAAATCAAGATGGAGAAGGGCAGCACAATACCAAAATACTTGACCAAGTTCACTTAATGTCGGGATGAGCTTGGTAGTGTTAGTGTTATAGTTGTCGAGGATTATGTGGTGATCATAGCACTTCTATGCCTTCCCAAAAGTTGGCACAACTACCAGAGTGGGAGCGATTATGGTCCGACTTGGTAAGAGAAGAGATTCGACAGAACACTAGAGATGGATCCTCATCAAAGCATGATGATGAGGATAATTGTGCCTTGGATGGAAAGGAAAAGAAAGGGAAAGGGAAGTCATCCCATTCGAAATCATATTCTGGTTAGGCAGGAAAGAAGAAGGACTTTTCAAAGATTAAATGTTTTCACTTTCACGAGTTGGGATGTTATGCCATGAATTGTCTGCACAAGAAGGCCGACAAGAAGCTTTTATGAGGAGCGGAAGGTGAGGCTATTGCTTCACAATTCGAGTTGGATTTCACTCTCATAACATGTATGGTGTCATCAATGATGGGTTCTGTGTGGTACTTGGATAGTGGATCATAATTCCATATGACCGACAACAAAGAGTTCTTCAACAACTTGGAGGAGAAGGACCTCTAGATGCACATCAAGATGGGAGATGATGGGAGGTATATCACGCCTGACATCAATACTGTTAATTTTCAGAGGGAGTCTATTTCTTCTCTCACATTAAAATACGTCAGGTATGTTCTTGGTTTTAAGAAGAACTTAGTATCAATTTCTATGTTGGAAGACTGTGGCTATGATGTGATATTTAGAAAAGGAAAGGTGTTCCTTCATCACATAGCCACATGACAAGTGAAGAAGATTGGAGTTTGGGTAAAGAAACTCTAAAAATTGGATGTAGAATATTGTTCTACCTTGAGCATGAAAGCATAGAAGGGGGAGAACCAAGAAATCAGCAAGTTATGGCATAGAAGATTAGGCCATCTACACCACGTGACTTTGAAGATCACACAACTAATTTATAGAGGACTTCCCAAGGGTGCACTTGAGAAGCATGATACCTGCAAAGGGTGTACATTGGAGAATTACACCAAATCCACCTTTCATGATAAAGACAATCGAGTGAAAGCGATCTTTGAAAGAGTTCACTCAAATGTGTGTGGAAAGTTCTCGACAACCTCTACGGCCAAACACATGTATTATGTGATTTTTGTAGATGATTTTTCACGCAAGTGTTGGATATTCTTCATGCAGAAGAAAAACCAGATGTTCTAAAAATTTTGTGAGTTCAAAGCACTTGTTGAAAAAGACAAAAGTAAGAAGGTGAAGGCTCTAAGGAGCGACAACTGTGGAGAATATGTGTGGAATGAATTCAAGAACTTCTATGCATAAGAAGGAATTAGATGGGAGTTGATAGAACCTCATAACCCAGAACATAATGGGGTTGTAGAAAGGAAGAATAGAAGCATTGTGGGAGCTGCACGAGCAATGTTACATGATCAAGGCCTACCATTGCACTTGTGGGCAGAAGCATTCAACACAACTGTGTATGCGCAGAACAAAAGTCCTCATTGGATCCTCGGGATTAGTACACCAGAAGAAGCCTTTCAGAGTAAGAAGCCATATGTGGTGCACTTTAGAATTTTTGGTTCATCAGTTTACTTTCATGTTGACAAATATGCACAGAAAAATCTAGAACCAAAAAATGAGTTGGGAATATTTGTGGGGTACAATGATACACCTAAAAACTATCGGGTGTACCTGCCATCTCATAGGATGACAATGGTTTGTAGAGATGTGAAATTCAATGAAGGAAAGGCTATGAAAATTTCCCTTGAGAGGGAGCTTCAGATACATGCAGATGGGGAGCCCCTAGCTCCAAAAGAAGAACCTCAAGATGTGGAGAAGCCACAAGAAGAGGAACAAAGAGTGGAAGCACCTTCTCATGTAGATACATCCAAATATGGAAGGAAGCACACCAAAGCAGTTGAAAGGTTGATGCATGATGCTAGAGAGAATGTGGGAGCACCCATATCACAACGCAGGCAAAGAAGGTCCCCAGATCGATACACTGGCTGCATGGCTCTTATGAATGAGAGTGTAAAGACTGAGCCATCCTCATTCGAGAAAGCAGTGAAACAAATAGTATGGGTTGATGTCATAGTAGAGGAGTATGACTCCATTATCAGAAACAGTGCATGGGAATTTGTCCAAAGACCTAAGGACAAGTCAGTTGTAGGATCCATATGGATCTACAAGGTGAAGTAAGCAACAGATGGGAGTGTTGAGAAACACAAGGCCAAATTTATGGCCCAGGGGTTCTCTTAGGTAGAGGGAATAGATTATGAGGATACCTTTTCTCCAGTAGCAAGGTACTCTTCAATAAAATATATTCTTGCACTTTCAGCACCAATGGGATGGAAGATACATAAGATGGATGTAAAGATAAATTTCCTTAATGGAGTGATCAAGGAAGAGGTGTACATATAGCATCCAAAAGTATTTGAGACCTTCGACAAAGAGTCACATGTGTGCAGACTCAAGCGAGTGCTCTATGGACTGAAACAAGCACCCTGTGCTTGGTAAACTAGGATCGAAAACTATTTCACCAGGTTTGGCTTCATCAAAAGTAAAGCAGATGTGATCCTTACCATATTGTGGTTGAAGGTAAATTATTGATTATATTATTTATATGTCGATGATTTAATTCTGACAGGCGATGAGAAGCTGATCAATTCTTCCAAAGGGGATCTTGTAAGAGAATTTGAGATGAAGGACATGGGGCTCTTGCAGTTTTTCTTGGGTTTGGAAATTTGGCAAAGAGATGGGGAACTATTTGTCTCTCAAGGAAAGTATGCCAACAATGTACTGAATAATTTCACATGGATAGAAACAAACCCACATAGACTCCTCTAGCGGGGAATTGGAGAAAGGAAGATGCTACTTCAGGTGAAGTGGCAGAAGCTACCATTTATAAGTAGCTTGTGGGTTCACTTAGGTAATTGTTGAACACATGACCAGATATTTTTTATGCGGTTAACCATCTTAGTCAAGCAATGGTTAAGCCAACCAAGCTCTATTGGAAGGCATCTAAACATGTTTTGAGATACCTCAGAGTAACCACTTAGTTTGGTCTTTGGTACAGGAGGAAAAGGGAGTGAAGATGCAAGGATTCACAGATGCATATTGGGAAGGGATACCATTTGACAGGAAGAGCACATTAGGGGGCATCTTAATTATTGGGTCAACAATAATTTCCTAGTACAACAAGAAGCAGAGATCAATTGCACTTAGTTCAGCAGAAGCAGAGTACATGGATGCTAGTTAAGCAACTTGTGAGGCTATCTAGATGAGGAAGATCCTGGTTGGGTTGTTTTTTCAATAGATGGATCCTACAGTGATTTACTGTGATAACTAGAGTTTCCTTAAGATTTCGGTTAATCCAGTTTTTCAGGATAGGTCCAAGCATATCGACATCCAGTATCACGATCTCAGATATTGTGTGAAAAGGTGGATCATGTTGTTAGAGTACATTCCTACGCAGGAGAAGGATGCAAGCATCTTGACGAAGGCACTGTCAAGAGGCAAATTTGAGTTCAATAGAGGCATGTTCGGGGTATCAGACAATCCCTTTCTTGCTGAGAGGGAGTGTTGAAAATGGAATAAAGAAAGGATTCTAATTTAATTTTCCCTTTATTAAATTAGAATAAAATTGTAATTCCACATCACATGACAACTTGTATGAGTTAAATAAGTTAGGATTACTTAGTTGGTTCATTTAATTCGAGTTGAGGCTCAAACTAAAGGTATGTAGAGTGTCTCCTACAAAATAGGAGCCCTAGTTGAGTTTATTTTGAGTTGTAATTAATTAACTCAATTTATCTAAGTTAAAGTCAGTTAAACTAATTCTAACTGATAGAGGATCTAGTTGGAGGTTAAACAGTGGGGTGTCGATTCATGTGCTCAATCAATTAACTGATAATTCACTCATAAATAACTCATGCATGTCAGTTCTAAGAAAGACCTAGTTGAGATTAGAGTTCAAGGGCATTGTACTATCAAATGTATAATTATTTGAATTGTATAGGTGGTGGATGCACTTAGAGGAAGATGCCTAATGGATTGTGCAATTGGATTAGGAATTTCCCTAATTAACAGGGCCTAATTATCTAAGGAAACAACACAAGGTAATATGGATCCTATAGGGCAGAAAATAGGTTAAGTATTGAACCAGGATTGTCTAGGAATCTTTGAGACAGATAGAGATAGTGCATAGGTTTCTCATCTTGGAGAAAAGCATTGCAATATTCTCATATTTTCTGACTTATGTAATATATAGATAACAATGTTTTTAGATAAGGATTTCCCCAGGAAATACTTGTGTGTTGTGCGATTGAAATTATTTCTCTTTCATGTTTTGTGATTTTAAGATTTAAATTGGTTTTTGTTGTACCTGTTTCTCGTAGGCAGTTATTGGCTACAGAAACTATGTCGAGAAACCAACTCAACCAATATTTAGGTTCAAGATGACCCTTGAACCATAGGGGGATCCCTCAATAATTACACCGCCTTGTTTAACGTTGTTCATTGTCATTGGACAACAACCTATGAAGCACAGTGGTCAGATTTATGGTTTTAATTTGGGGTGGTTGGCAATCAATGCACAATCCCTATTCATGAATAAATCCCTACTTTGTAGATTCCTTCCTCAAAGTGTCAGCTTTGAGCCTGAAAGAAGAAACTTAGCTTTTTAAATAATTTGAAAGAAGAATGTATGGAGGTTCCTGATAATTAAGGATTCAAACAAAATAATTAATAAATCAGGCAGAATTGGATGCGTGTAGAAAGGTTCTACAACCAAACAAAGCACATCCAAGAGAAGATAGAAGTGGCAAACAATAACTAGTTCAAATAGAAGCTAATTAAAACAGAAAATATGATATACTGATCTATTTAAAAAATTATAATTTGCAGGGGATTTCAGAGAGATTGAAACTCAATCTATTCCTACCTAGCTCTTCTATGCAACTCTAAACATGTGGAGAAATATATTATGATAATACTGGAAAAACATATGAGAAACACAAATTATGTCAAAGCCAGAGCCAAAATATTTCAATTAGAATTTCTGGAGAATTTTTTTACAAAAATGAAGGGTCTTGGCCTCAAAATCCCACACTTGTTTATTACAAATAAAACAATATATAGACTAAATCTCCCCTAAACTGTTACAATAATCCTGGAACAAAATTCTGAACATTATACTAAAAATAAATAATATATCCTAATTAGTTGCAGGCAATCTAGGATCGTTGCAAGTATTTTGCCTTAAAATATGGAGTTGGTTCACCATTGCTAATATTCTGCCTTTGTTTGTTGAACTGCTTGAGTCAAATTCCTTGAATTGAATTTGGAATGTTCCGCCACTTGTCTCCTTTTTAAAAATATAAGTTCATCCCTTTCTTGAACATTCATAACATGTTTATATTTCACTTTAACACATTTAATAAAGATGTTGGAGTATGGCGATTAGAATTAAGGGACTAATATTTCGACCTGTAGAAAAGGAGTTTTGTTACCCTATACCAGAATGAACTTTGAATATGGTTTGTTTTTTCATAGTAAAACCACCAATTGGTTGACATGGCATCTTTGTCTGAAACACTTATGTACCTGTAGTACCAATTATCTGACCTATAATCTTCTGCTGTTTCCTTTGACTTTAATCCCCGTGACAATTACCATTATGGATTTACATCTTAGCTAGTTGTAACATATCTTCTTACCTTGGAATTTTATTACTGTTGAAACTGAATGACCTTCATTAATAAAGGACCATAATGACCCTCCTTTATAAAATAATAAAAGATGTAGATCCTTTATTTTATCTTTTCTCCTTCTCAGCAGTTTCTCTCACTCTTTTTGCAATATCAATTGTGTTTGTAAATTTTAAAGTATTTGGTTAATTATATAAAATACTGATAGCTTTGCGAGAGATAAAACTTGTGTTTCTAGAGCTAAAATGGCTCTCTTCTCATATACCTTACCAGCAGCCATCGTCACTTTTAACCTTTAAAATTTTATATAATTAAATAAGAAATGCTCGAAATCTGTGTTGAATATTGCAACAAGAAACAGTGGAAGTGGCATCCGGAAACATCATTCCTTGATCCTAGTGAAA